>JAPSGF010000002.1:46084161-46116118 GCA_035772895.1 Perdix hodgsoniae
TTTCTTTCTTTCTTTCTTTCTTTCTTTCTTTCTTTCTTTCTTTCTTTTTGGTAAACATTCAATTTCAAGGTCAATTTTCTATATTTCATATCTTCTCAAAGGGGAAAAAATAAACTTGTAATTTCTGACTGAAGAAAAAATGATGCATAGCATTAAGTACCTGACCTGTCCAAAGAGCAAAAATCAATCTTCTCTTTCACCCTAACTGGAAAGTGCATTTGACAAAGCCATGCTGTCACACAGATCACCTGCTGGGAAGAGCTGCACAGTTCTCTCATTTGTTATGTTTTAGTCATGGCACCAAGCATAGTTAGAGTCATGGCATATGGCAGATTAGAAGTTGTACATTTCTTCATTTAAAACTATCATGCACCATTTGGCTACATTGCAGTCCCATATTCTGTACAATGCTACTCCTGAACATGTATTCCCAAATCCACCCATGGATCTGTAAGGATTCAGCACCTGAGGATTTGGCACTGGGCTACTCCTACAGGACACACCAAAGCCATAAGTCTGCATTTTCATATCTCACACAACTGCAGACCACAGTCAGTCTGTCTTACGAGCAGAATTGCAGAATGTTTAATAGCTGAAAACCAAATCAGCAGTGGAAGGGCAGAAATCTCTCTCCTCAGTTTGGCAGTCCTTGCAGTTGATTTTATTGTTTTCATTTCAACATTGAGAGTTGCTGAGGAAGGGAGAAAATGTAGGCAAATCTTGTGCTCATACTGTTTGTCCTGCAGCAAAAGTTCTGTATGCATTTTTTGTTTGTTCTTACAAGTTTTAAAACCATAATCCTGACCATCTTTGGGGGGTGAGGGAGAGAGATTATTTTGTAGCTGTAGCATCTTAGAAATATAGCAACAGAAACATATGTCATAATGAAAAACAGTAACTTCAGCTAGTAGCGGGCTGTGCAAGTGGAGCAGCACGCTTGCTTTTCCAAAGGTAAGACCTGTAATAGTGCTCAGTTCAGACAGAAAACACAAATCCTTCTAGATTGGTACAGGAGTTGCAGAAACAGAGAATCTTTTTCACAGCTGACCTTTAGGGGCTGCCCAGGGAGGTGGTGGAGTCACTGTGCCTGGAGAAACGTTCAAGAAATGTTTAGATGTTGTCCTGAGGGATATGGTTAGTGTAGAAATACTGGTGAATGGTTGGACTGGATGATCCTGGGAGTCTTTTCCAACCTTGGTGATTCTATGATTCTGTGTTTTTCTCTCCTTGAATGTATGGGTGTCTTCTCAAGAAATGTTTGTTCTTGCTGTGCACTGAGGAGATTAGGATGGTATCACAAGGGGAGGGAGCCGTGTTTTCCTAAAAGGTGAGTTATTTAAGGAGGGGGAGAAGGAACGGCCAGAAACTGTTTGGGGGAGATGTTTTCCAGGGGAAGGAGAAAATGCACTGTATGACTGCTGAGACCAATTGCACTGAAAAACTTTAAGAAAAGAGAGAAGTGTGAGGGGATCCAAAGTCTGGAGCAGGAAAATGTGCTCACTGAGGGTGAAGTGGCAGAGATCAGCGTTGAGATTGAAACTTCTGTTCTAGGGAAAGAATGGGGTGGTTTTTTCTAATCATCCAATGAAATGTTCATTTAACAGAGAAGAAAAATGCAAAAGCAAGAAACCTTTCCGCACTCGGGCTGAGAAATCCCTCAGAGGCACCAGTGCCCTGAATAGATCCTGCTGCAGGCAGGTAATGACTTGCAGCTCCACGCTGCAAACAAAGCGCTCCGCACTGCTGCGTGACAGCTGCAGGCGCGCCGTGCCCGAGAGATGGCACAGTTATTCTGAGTGCGGCCGACAGGAGTTTATCTGAGGATAAAAGAGGGAGGGATTCCCTCCGCAAAGTCAGTGCGGGAGAGGGACGGACTGAGCAGCTGTCCGCGCTCACCAGCCTTAATCCAGGCTGTGCCGGGCAGCTCCAGCGCAGGGCAGGTTGGGCTGGATGCGGCAGAGGCCATCTAAGAAGTC
The DNA here is from genome assembly GCA_035772895.1 of Perdix hodgsoniae. NCBI lineage: Eukaryota > Metazoa > Chordata > Aves > Galliformes > Phasianidae > Perdix > Perdix hodgsoniae. The sequence goes on from JAPSGF010000002.1 coordinate 46,086,138, forward strand.
ATTCGCTGTTTTGTTGATATCGTTTGTTGGTGTTGTTTTGCTTTCTCTTTTATTTGTATAGAAAACAAGTGCTCAGGGAGTTCCTGAAGGGAGGTCATCCTGTTCCTCCCATAGGGTGCACTGCCAGCAGCACTGTGCTGCTGACCTCGGGGCTCCTGGCACACCAAATACCCTGATAGTCCATAAATTCAGGCGGACACCAGAGATAATGTTATGTGCTTGCAGAAGAATGGGCCTTTGTCCGAGTGAGCCGATCGCTGACTTTGCTGGGAGGGGGAGGGAGCTGTCTTCATTTCTGTGTATTTCTATTCAGCTGCTGCAGAAACATCCCCATCTGCTTTGAATCTACACTTTAATTTCAAATCCTAGCAAGAAATGAAGCAAGCCAGCTTGCTATGCCTGGCAGAGGACACACATGGCGAGTTGCTGAACCCAAAGCTGCTCCAAATGCCAGGAATGTTGCAGACTTTAATGCCAAGTTACCTGGCTTTGTGCTGTGCTCAGTCATACGATGGTCACCATCAGAACAGAGTTCTGTTGGTCTGTTCTTTAAGTGCTGCCAGTAGCTCAACAGTATGTGCTTTCTTTGTTGTCTTCTCTGCTTGGACAATGTGGTTTCAGGATGTGACACAGTGGAAAAAAAACAAAACAAACCCGTGTCATTTCTCTGGAGAAAGCAGGCAATGGGCATTTCCTGCTCTCATGGACAATTAATGGGATAGACAAGACAGAGAGCACAAATTAAGTTGTTAATTAGCCTTATTTATACAGCAATAGCATGAATTCATGTGGTCTGACATGGTTTTTGCAACTAAGAGTAGAATCTTGCATGCCCAGATGCATATATATGCATATACAGAAATGCCCAAGCACTTGTTTGTGCCGTATGATCTGCACAGCCCGAGTTCTTGCTTGCCTCTCTCAGAGCAGGAAATTTTATCCCTACTGTCAACAGGTGTCAGAAACAGAAGCAGCTGGAGCCAGAGCTGTACAAGATTCCTGTTCTGATCTGATAAACTTGCAAATAAACCACATGCAACCCAGGAAAGGCTGATGTTGGTGCAGACCCTTGGCTTGCCTCTGTCCTGTTCTGTGAGCTGTAGCCAGGGGATAGCGAGCGATACACAGGCTATCTTACAGGCTGATAAGAAGCAGAGCTGCCTCTTAAATAGCTCGTAGCTGAAAGGAATCATAGAAATGTGAGTTATTTGCATCACATCCCAGAGAGAGTATAATTTAAGGGAATTTTTTTGTGATGGAAAGAAAATGGACAAGTGAAACTGTTGAAGCAAACCTAAGCTGCTAGCTGTGAGAAAAGACAGAAAAGGAGAAGAGGGTTTACTGTGAGCTGAAAAGAATTGAAAGATGCCCATTCAAACGCTTCATCTGCCTGCTAATTTTAATTAAGAGCCCTCCTTTGTAACTACGGCACAGAGCCCGAGTCTTTAAAAAAAAAAGAGTTGTCACTAGGCAGATTTCTGTGAGCCTGCTGATTGAATCATCATTTTAATCTCCTCGCCGCCTCCCCCCAGCCCCCAGCAGAAGCTACCGGGCGCCTTGCGCGACAATTAGCGTGCTGGGAAATGCTGCCGTGCTCCTTGGGGAGTTCCCGTGCTGCACAGCTCCGGATTGCTGCCTGACTAAAAGGCTGAAACCTAACAGTTAAACCATCCTGTGCTCTTTGAAGTCTGGGTACAGATCTGTTTTTCGGCAGGAAAAAGTATTCCCCCTCAACTCTTTATTTTTTTTTTTTATTGTAGAGGAAAAACTATTCCTTTCTCCCAGTTCCTCCTTCAAAAATAACCCACTGGACTTTGGGGAACTTGACACATGCAGTGGGCTTTGCAAAGAAAAAATAGAGAGTGACAAAAAATGCTTTTGTGTGCATTTTCTTGGTGCCCTGGCACTTTCCTGGATCCTTCCTTGCCCTACCTGCTCTTGCCCATGAGCATGGCACTAGAAGCAGCTCTGTGCCCGGCAGAGTCCCAGCCAGGGTCACTGAACTGGTGGTCACTGTTTCCAGTCAGACAGTGCCCACTGGCCCAGTCCCCTCTCCTGGCAAAGCCAAAGGAGCAGGCAGCAAACAACAGTAAACAAATCCCCCCTCTGCCTTCTCCCCCTGCCACGGCTGAAAGCTGCAGCTCCAGCCAAGGTCTGCCCACGGGGCCGTGCTAATTGAGATGCTGTTTGGCAGCAGTCTGCGTCCTTGCACAAATGTTCACAAAATGACTAATTAAAAACAAGTCTCTTGCCCTGCTTCCTTCCTTCAACAAGTTAACTTAGGCACGTTTTTCCTTTCATTATTTTATGGACAACAATAACGAACACGCTAAGGAAAGAGTGCTTCAGGAGCAGTTCTGTCTGACAAAACACCAGCGAGGCTGTCCTGTTCTTCCCCCACACCCTGATGGCAGCCCACTGTGCTAAGAGGATGGAAACCAGAGGAAGTCGTGAAACGGGAAAGGTGGGCTGGTCCCAACAGCTGGGAATTATAGCGCAAAAGGAAGAAATATGCTCAAGGAAGAAGCCCAGCTTCTGTTGCCCTGAAGTCCTCTGAACACTCAGTGCATGGGTAAAGAGCAGCTGAGCGAGCTGAGGGCAGCACAGAGCTGGGTCTGTGCTGGGGAACCCCTCAGTCCAGCTGCCCAGCTGTGTGACTGTGCTCCGCAGCCTCTACAAGCAGCAGCCTGGTGCCAGGCCGGCACAGCGCCTCATTACATCATGGGCGACTGCAGCGTAAGCGTGGAAACATGCAAGGAATGGGAGTAGCGTCAATTCAGGAAGACTAAGCGGGTTGTGTAATGGGGAAAACCAGCTAATGCAGGAGGAGAAAGCAACGAGGTGACGGCTCAACTGGCAGCAGAACGATTTCCACACTGATCTGAGCTCATCAGGCAACAGCTGGATTTTGTTCTTCCTGGCAGCTGCTTGGGAAACCTTAATACAACTCAATACAGGGCTCAAGAGATGAGCAGATGAAACAGTGTTTAACCACATAGCCATGCGGGTCTTGGGCATCTCGTGGGAATTTGTGAAAGTGTTTCAGTAGTTAATATAATTAAAAACTTACGAGAATTACAGGAGTAGCTGCTGAACCTCAATGCCCCTGCAGGGACAGTCCTAGGGCCCGATCCACCAGGAGCCAGGCACGCAGGTTGGGCGGGCACAGACCAGATGCTAACAGGTCCCCCTGCTAAGCGCTGAGCCCTGCCGCACCACCCTGCAGCAGCCAGCGCTCCAACACATCTGGCATGTGGTCAGCTATCCCCTCTGCCACCTGTGGGACTGCTGCTGACCTCCACGAGATCTCAGCGATATGTGGACAGCCACCAGGAGCAGCCTTACAGACTCAGATCAGGCAATAGCAAACACACCTGGAGCTGTGCTGTTGGACCTCCCTCACTACACAGGGGGACTCATTTCAGAGTTACAAGGAAGAGCAGGGCTCACATTTCCTGATGTAAAGCCATCTCCATATGCTGGCAGCCAGACCTCAATGCACAAGGACAGAATAACTTGATTACTCACCCAGAAACCTGTCTTGCTCCGAAATGGTTAACTACTTTCTGTTTGGAGTAAGGAGAGGGCAGGGAGTGGAAGAAGCGATCTTCACTTGTTGGGGTTTGATTCATGTAAACTGTTCGGAACACCTTGACAGGCTTCGGGATATACGGAGCTATATATAGCAATGTGAGTCACTATATTAGTGAGCATGATGCTGTGTGCAAGCCAGAATATTCCCAAATGTCTTCAGACATGTGCTTTCCTTCCCCCCTCCAGCTTTGCATAGGTTATTCTAAATCATTTGAGCATTATCTGAAGTCATTTTTCTTCCCTTTTATGGTAGTTATCTCTGTGTGAATACTATGTCCTCATGTACTATGTGCTCAGAACCTCACAGTTTGTCTCCACTGAATAAATACTTTTATTGTAAATCTCCCATTACATAGGTTATTCTGCAGTGAGAAGGTTATACAAAGACTTGTTACTGGAAGAGAGTAGAAGTGCATGAGGGTCAGCATATCAGTGCACTGGGAGGCTGATGGCTCCTCCAGAATCACTGTCTGTCCCCATCTACAATCTCTTGGAGGGCCTTCAGTCCCTAACACTAACCTAAGAAGCAAATAATTTTTGCTAGGCTGTGCAATGACAGAAATAATCTAATTCCTGCTGCTTGTACTCTGAGTTTCAGTACACTGTACTGTGAACTACTTCTTTCTGAGTTTAAATGCAAATGCTGTGTGATTTGGGATGGAATGGTGACCACTCCCACTTTGGGCCCCACAACATTCTCTCCGGGCAGGTTGTTCTTAGGGCAGCAAAGCTCATGGAGTCTGTGGATCCTTTGGGATTTGCTTTTTCTTGCTGGTTGCAAATTTCAGCAGAAGCTTTTCCCATGGCTGGAACACACACAAGGGCTCTCTCCCATGAGGATTCTCTGGCATTTGATTACATGTGAAGTTACACATTGGCCATTCCCTCGCTGGGAATGTTTACAGGGCTTTCCTCCTCCACCCGGCTTCCGCTTGTCACAAACAGTAGGAGCACCAACAGCCACACCGCTGAAACCTGGCTGCCTCCGATTCTTTGTGGGGAGTGCATGGGTACATATGCATGGTATCATCACTTACTATTCATTTCTTTCGTTTTGCTAGTCAAGCAGCTTAACATGGATTTTGCTAGTCCCAGATGGATGTATGGTGGTAGTAGTTCATGACAGCAGGCAGAATGGTCGCTGATGTTCATGAGTGAAAGAGAAGTGTGTAAAAGGGCAGAAAGCTTAACTGCAAGTCAGAGGGAGAAGCTAGAGAGCACTGTCTGTCAGAGCTGTGAGTGGAGAGGAGACAACAGGGAAGCATAACTCCTAAGCAAGCCTGGAGAACAGTTTGTTCCATCAGTTCCTGGGCTCCATAGGATGGATAGGGTAGATGGTGCACTCCTCAGAAAACAATGGGAGTAGGTTGGTGGGAGATTCTCCCTGTCTGAGGTTTTTGAGACAGGTGAGAAGGTAAGAAGTTACAACCAGCTGTCATGTGGTGCTGGCAGGAAGGCTGTGCTTCGGATTGACAGCTTTCTGGCAGCTGATGGTTTAGGGAAGGTAAATCAGACATGCACCCAGAGCAACGCTGCAGAAATAGACAGCGCTGAGAGGGGCTGCAGCTGAGAAAAATGCTGGGTTGCCTTGACGCAGGTTGAGCTGTGCAGCTGCACGATGATGATTTTGTGCTGGGCAACAATTTTTCCCACAGAATAACTTCAAACATGTTAAAATGAAAGGCTCGAGAGCTTCTGAACCAAAAAGGCCCAGAAAATGGGAGTGTGCTGGGGGAAGTCCTTTCCTAATTTCTAATTTAGGAAGGGAACTGTTTTGGAAACAGTTGAAGGTGTCTGCAAAGTTTGGTGACAGGAACTGAAAAAAGAGGCTTGAGGGATGTGAAGGCAAGATGAGCAGTCACAGGAACAGAACACATGGGGCTGCAAAGAACTGAGTGAGGAAAGTGCTGCTTGTGTCCAGATACACATGCAGTGCTTGACTGGATTAGAGATATCAAATGTCTGGTCTTCTTTGGCCACGGGGAAAAAAGCAGTTAGATGAAAGGAAGGATCTCTAAGGAGGGTAGGAACAGATGAGCAAGAATGTGCAGTGGCAAAGGTTAAATATGAAAAAAGAGGTTATGGACATAGTGGAAGAAAAAGCTTACGAAAGCAAGTTCTGAAATAAAGCAGTGATGCTTTACGGCTTATAGAAAGTGAACAGAGCAAGCAAGAGGTGAAACAAAGTTTATATAGCCAAGAAAGGAGACTGTGGAGAAGCAAGACTTTCTGCTTTCTTTCTTTTAATGCCATGTCACAAACAAAAGAATAAGATTTGGCTTTCTGTGGATTACCTACTCTAGACTACTGTGGTGTGACCTAACAGTAACAGTGACAGATGTGACAATGTAAAGACCTTTGGTGATGACATGGCCAAAAATACAGGTGACCCAGGAGAAGAGGTTAGGATGATGTCACTCATCTAGCTAATTTCTAATCGCTGGCACAAATTCCCATTCAAAATGATCTAATGGCTTATCCGATACCTTCCCTGTGACCCGTGGAACCGAATCTGTGTCACGGAGTAAGGTCACTATGCTGTCAGCTGGGTGACGAGCCTCGTCTGAGTGTTGACTCGGAATTGCAGACCGTGGGCCGCAGGCCAAGGGATGTTGAGCGTGCCACGGGGGTGACGCGCGGTCCCGGCGGGAGGCTTCCAGCCCATCAGCACGCGGCCGTGCGGCCCCGCGCCAATTCATGGAAAGGCAACCGGGCAACGCTGAGGGGAGCGGCCGGCCTGTGTACGGATGGGCCCGGTGCCGCGCAGGCAGCCGCTGGCACCGGTGCAAGAGGGAGGCAGCCTGTTGGCCGTCCGCGCCCAGCTTTCTAAGGAAGCAAGCAGCATGCCGGAGATAGCCTGTTTGCTCTGGCCAGAATGTCTGGTGGTTTTGCAAGAGACAGAGCAGCCGAGGGCAGATGTTGCACTGCTGCAGATGGGGTAGCTCCACTGATTTCAGCAGAGCCGTGCTGATTTACCTATGTAGAGTTCGGGCTTGAGGCCTGAGCGATAGCAGTAGTGCAGCAAGGCTGTTCCATGCTGCACAAGGTTACGGTTCCAGATAGTTCTGGCCCAACATAGACACGAACCTGCTACTGCTAAGATACATTTGGGCTGGGTTTGCTTGGATTCCTGTGTTGCTTAGAGCAGGTAGCAACCTTGTTGCCGCAGTTCCATTCTTCAAACAATGCTGTGACAACCACACCACGCGGGGCCTGCCAGGTTCAGGCAAGGACACAGCGAGTGCGCGTCAGCAGCAGAGCTGCAAATGAGGTAATGCGTTATCAGCAGGCAGGTCAGGGCTCTGTGTATCAGCTCCTGAAGCAGAGGGACTAAAAATAACTTTCTATTGCAAATACCCATTTCCCGAAGAAGGAAATGCCCTCGTTTAACACCTCCCTCCCCAAACAAACCAGGAATGACTTACAGCAGTGCCTGCCTCCCTCGATATCCTGGGGGTCTGGCTGGATGGCAGCACCAAGTGCTCTGCGTTCCCCTCTGGAGGGAGGCCAGGAGTCAAGAGCAGTATTAAGACCCAAGAAGCACCAGCCACATCCCCATCACCTGACTGCTACCACGGATAGTATTACAGCCACCAGTCCCTCACTTAGCAGTGTGTCAAGGGGCCAAGCTGCCCCTTGTGCCTCCTACAGCACACGCACATCACCAGACCAGCACCTGGGTGCTGAACAACTTACGTGGCAGCTTCCCACTTGGGTAGGTGCCATGCACAGATAAGCATTTGGCTCCTGGTATTAATCCACACCTGTACACAGAAGCCAGAGAGGTCTATGCAAATAATAGTTCTGCTGTGTGTATTAAAAAAAAAAAAACAAAAACAAAAAAAAACCACTTTTTGCATGTCCTAAGAGGTTTACTTCAGGTAAATTGCAGTGGATGTTCTAAACAGTTATACATGAGGGAGTCTACAGGACAGCACGCTGTGTGAAGGAGTGCCTGCTGTCCCTGGCACTCTGGAGATAAACTGACTTGAGCAGAGGGGAGAACTGCACAGGGTCCTGTTTTTCAAGAGCAGTGGGCAAAAAAAGAAGTTAAGCTTGGGTTCTCACATGTATGCATCTTCACAAAAAAGTTTGTTCACCTGATTTCTTTTGGCACCACATTTCACTACCTTGCACGTGATGCTTTTATTACTGACCAATTTCTTATTCCCTGTCTCCTTCTAATTATTACCTTGCTAGATGTTGAAGTCACAGAGTATGCAAATTCTATCTAATTAGAGTGGCAGATTTACAGCTGTGCTACTACAGGCCAATATAATCTTCTCCTGAAGACACCGAGAACCCAGAGGAGAGCACAAAAGTTTGCAGTACGCAAATAAATACACACAACCTCAAATGAAGCAAAAGAGTTTTTAAAATACATTAACTAACAGATGTACAAGGAACAAGCTTTCCTGAAACAAATAATCCATGGCCCATGTCCTAGTGACCCAAACTACAGGTGTTTTATTAACACATATAAGAAAGGAGCTGAAATGGCCATTGGGACAGGCAGGCTGAAACTCCTCTGTATTTGCACATTTGCATTAGTTGACTCAGGACTGGGTTGGGTTTTTTTTTTCTGCCTAGCTACAAAAAGTGCACTGAGGATAAAAAGGACAATTAAGCACCACTGCTGAGCATGTCTCTTTTTCCCATGCTGCACACCCTGGCAACAAATCAATTTTGTCTTTCGCTGTGAGACTTTCCCTCGCTGCCTGCTTGGAATTACTCTCCCACAATCCTCCCAAGCAACTTTTTTTCCCTCTGTAGTTCTTCCTGCCAGTTGCCACTTTAGTAAATAGCACAGAAAAAGCAATAACTTTATTTTTTCCATTCCCTCTAAAGGTTAAATATAGGTGAATGTTTTATTCTTTATAACAAGTAATTGACATGCATGAGCCAACTTTCTGTTCAGAACATAATTTGTATTCTCAAGAGATCTGTGCGTATTCTTGTTCATATTGCTTCTCCCCTGAAGGGATCTGGGAGGGGGAGGAGAGGGAGAGGCTTTTAGAGTTTGGCTCACAGAAGTTATAGAGAAAGATCTAGGCTTTCAGCTCCATCAGATAAACAGAAATGTAACTGCACGTACAGTACTGCGGCACGTATTGATAGGAAAAGAACAGAGTAAATAAGGGGAAGGGAAGGGGGAAGGGAAGTCAGCAAGCAGAGAAAGAGACTATCGCTCAGCACCCAAGGCAGCTTGCTGCTAGAACAGAAATCGTCAGAAACATTGATTCAAAAATTTGGTGGGCTTGCTTTCCTCACTGCAGGTATAATTCAGGTGGGATTGTAAAAGAAGCTTTCTAGTTAAGTCATATCTGCATGCTTAGGTAGCTCTTGCTTAATCAAACTTAATTATTTGACTCCAAGATCACTGAAATCAGATCTACTTCATTCACTCCTGTGGGTTTACAATTAAGTCATAAAAAGCACTGCTTTTAGGGAGTGTGGTGGGGGTGCTTAGGGAGTGTGCTCTTTTTTTTCTTTTATTTCCTTTTTTTTTTTTTTTTTGTATGATTCAAGAGACTTCTAATGTGGTTACATCTTCTTGTGAGAAGGTTTTTTTGGAGTTTATGTACAAAAAGAATGTCAGTATATACACGGTGCCTGCAATGTAGGACAGTGGCAGTGAGCTGCGGTCCCTTGGTTGGGTCAGGGTTGTGATGGTGCAGCCATACAGCCCCCCCTGCTTCACCAGCTGCCCGCTGCCACCTTGGGCCTTTCATTTCACCCCTGCAGGGTGAAGCTTTGTTTAAGAGGACAGAGCTCCAGCCCCATTGCAAATGGGTTTTTCAAGATTAGACAAAGTGATGAACCGCGTTAGCAGTCAATGTGAAATTGTGTTAAGGAGTCAACATTCACACTTTCACTACAAGGGCAGGTCCTGCCTATCAGAAGTAGCATTCAAAGCTTGTAGCATTCAAGTACGTGGTTTCAGAAGAGTCCGTGGTGTATTTCTATGTGAGAAAATGCAGTTTACGGACAGAGCTGACACAGGATTATATACCAGTAGCACATTATCATGGCAACTTCAAGGAACTTAGTGGATGCCCTTCATGCTCCTGAGGTTACAGCCCCCCCACATCGCCCCTTTGGCTGCCCACTACACCCGTGCATAGGCATGCTTGACACACAGATGCCACTTATCTAGTAGAAAAATTGTTCTAAATACTAAATACCAGCAGCTTACCCAGACACAGGCACCTCTCCGGTAGAGTGAAGCCGAAAGAGTACCACGAGGTTATTCTTTCCACTCAAACTTTATTTCAGACAGGTGTGCAAAGGGAACGTAGCAGAGAGACTTAAATAGAAGCTTAAGCAGACTGTAAATTTCCATCTACGCTAGGTCTAATTAAAGCGATGAACGCACTCGAGACTGAGAATTTTGTTTAGAGTAATCCCCTTATCAAAATTGTCATGTGCCAGGAAATGTTAGAAGCAGGGTTTCTCATTCCCCGTGTTCTTGAACTGCTGTGTCTGCCATTTAAATGCCACCACTTCTCAACAGCTTTCAGCTTAGCCCACAGAGGTTTCCCACAGCAGCTACTGGCTGAGTGACGAGCCCCTTACTCATACAGGGGATGAGCTCATCCCACAAACAGCTCTGCTGACTGCGATGGGATCACGTTTAGTTATGACTGCACCAACGTCAAATGTTTCCAGCTCCGTAGCACTCATGCAGAACATTATGAGATTATCAGCACACCGGTGCTCCCAGGGGTTACAATCATTGGACTTTTTGCTGCTTCTGTGAGGGTGAGTGATAAGCCCATACACAGCAGACAAGTGGCAATGTGTTACAACTGCAAGCCATGCTAAGTCTGGTTGTTGTTTTTTTTTGCTACCTTTCTACACAGAGCCCTGTGCCTCTTCTGTCTCTTGTATTTACCACAAAAGCAGTATTTGAAGCTCAAAGGTGCAAGGATTTTCTCCACAGTACATTGTCTCACTCAGTCAGGTCCTGAGTTTTGCACCTCCACCAGTACTTGCTTTTACGACTAATTAACAAATTATGCAGGACAGTTATTATTCATCTGCTGTTTATGTATGGCAGGAATGTCTTCAGGTCTCAGCTGTGCAAGGGCTTCCTTCTAGCAGACTCTGAAACAACACATGATGTGCTTTTGATTCCCCTTACTGTTATCTGTTCCTTCTCAAAAGGCTACACTGTGAGCTTCTTACACAGACACAGCTCAAACCACACGTGATTGCCCTGCAGTCAATGGAACTGTATGTGACATCAACTCACCACTGTGGAAAAAATGCTCCTGATGAGGTTTACAGTTAAGGGAGAGAAAAAGACAAGAAGCTTTTCAGAGCAAGGACTGCAGTCCTACCCAGGGCAGCAGCCACGGGGTCTGGCAGCAGGTGCTCCAGGATGGGGGAAGCCCTCCTGAGACCACTGATGCTATATCCACGTGGAGCCACTGGGTCACCCGCTCCCCTCGTGGTCCTCCTCCCAGTGTCCTAGGGAATGGTTTCCCTGCCAAAATTTGACTGCCTGCTATGAAACTTTCTTTTTTGAGAACTGCTATGTAATAACCTAAAATAGCATGCCTCATCCATCCTGAATGCAGCTGGGCAGAGTTCCTTCATAATATCTGTCATGCCTAAAAATATTCCTGTTATGAAAATAGAGGCAGAGATACTATGTCTGTTATTGTGCTCTGTGCCTGTGTTTAGTGTAAGTGCATGTGGATTAGGTCTGAGGCTGAGCTGCCTCAGCCATGGAGCATGAATGTTGTGCTGAAGAATTACCTAAGGGCTTGATGTCAGAGTACTTGTCCATAGCCCTGCTGCTGCACATCGGTGATCCCAAACCAAAGCAGAGGATATGAAAAACAGGGCAAGAAACACCCCTCCAGTTTCTCAACGTGTTCAGCCTCCCCTGCAAAGCAGTGCTATTCACTGGAAGACAGCAGAGGGGAAGAGAGGGAGAGAGGAAAACACAACCAAGGCCCATGGGGGGGGGAGGGGGTGAAGAGTAACATTTTAACATTGCCAAGGAAGGATGTTAAAGGAGGGCACAAAGTCGGCAAGGTGCACTTTAGCTATGTGTAGAGGATGATGGTGGTGAGGACTGTGGTGACAAAGTAGAAAAATGAGGGGTGTTTTAGATCATATGTGGTTTTCCTCCTCCTAAAGTTTTAAGTCACAGGAAAAGCCCATAGAGGAATCAGATATGACCATAGAAAAACAGGCACTGATGAAACAGATGAAGTCTCAGGATAGAGGAAAACCCCATTACTGGAGTGTTTATCACAGCTTTTTTCTTTTTCTTTCTTTTTCGTTCTTTCTTGCTTGCTTCCCCATCCTTCCCTTCACCCAGATGAGGTGAAGTTAGAGAAGATGCTTTAAAGTGCAGAGGGAAGCAAAAACCACACAAGCACAAACATCTGCTGAGTTTAGGAGAACGGAAAGAATCAAGAGAAAGGATGAAGCAAAGAAAATAACCAAGCTGTCTCCAGTTCCCTCTGAACCTAGTCCAGGTCAGCACCATTGCTGGCTATACCACAAGACTCGCAATCCAACAAGGTGCCAGATTTTATGAAAAGGATGGCTATTTCTCACAAGTGCTATCTTTACATCAGATTACAATGGTTCCACGGTATTTTTAATTTTTTTTTTTTTTCATGACTGCTTTGCAACTTTCCTTGCTTCACGGTTCTACTACAACCAGTATCTCTGTGTATGCACTCAACTTCTGAAAACTACGTCTTAAATCCTTAGAGGGAAAGCCACGATCACGAGGCAACACTTTCCTGTCCACTTCTGCACTGAAGAAGCAGTATCCCTTCCCAAAGACTGCCATTTTTCCTCCTAAATATCCCGATCTAGTGAAAATTCATAGCTGTATATGCAATCAACATTTTAAAAAAGATTTCTAAGGTCCATATCACAGCCTATAAGATTCTTCAGCGCACACAGAGGAATTTAGGTACTTTCAGGTTAAAACAGTTTTGGCAGAGTAAAGAAAACCAGAAGCAGCAATGAAGAAACAAAATCCTGAAAGTACAGGATGTGTCCTTCTCTGTTTTAGGCTGCAACATAGTTGGTAGGCAAGATTAGATATGCAAGGATGAAGTAAACAAAAAGCATGAGGATTGCAAAGTAAATATTTGAGTGCTTTGGCGAACTGTTTGTGGGTGTTTTGTGCTTCTAAATTTGTTTGTGTTAATGTCTGCGTCCAATTCACCTTCCAAAGGAGAGATAACTGCAATGATCTGTCTCCTGCCCACAGTCCTCCCCCCATCAATATTATTGCTTATCTCTCTTCTCATGTTTCTTGTTGTTTCAAACAGCTCTTTAGCAAGCCACAAAAATGTCAGCTATCCAGCTAGCTCTAAGAGGAACCCAGCTGAAGTAAATACTCCACGCAGGCATACTGTCTTCCTTTTCCATTTCTTGGTTAGTCCTCTTTGGGCCTGCTACATGGAGATTGAGAGCCTTTAAAATGTTCAGTGAGACCACGTGCTACAGAAACTATTGCTTTCCCAGCACTGTGTTTCTATAGCAACCGTCTTATTAAAGCACTGCAGCCATCTGCTTTAAATATTAACTTCACAAGACCATCAGGACTAGCTTAAAACAATATCACATGTTCATTAAACATTAAAACAAGAAACAAAAGGAGAGAATGACAGGAGAGAGCTTTTTCCTGTTCCTTCTATCTAATCTTTGAAAAAAAACACAACACTGGTTTGCTTGCTTTAGATAATTTAACAGTTCGTGCCACTGCTTTAGAAATAACTGTTTAAGTGACCGCACTAGCTGCTGGTGGCATAAACTACAACTTTCTGGGTGCTGCAAAAACAAACAACTGAAGAAAACAGCTTCTTGGGGTAGGTGGTTGCTTTGAGCATGCTCACCCTAACAACAGTTTCTTTGCCCTGCTTTGGCAGCAGTACTCTCCCAAGCGCTGTGGCGAAGTCTTTAGAGGAAGGAACACAGAGGGGAATAGCCAGCAGCAGCTGAGAAGCACCACAGTGGAGCAAGCACTGTTTTATTGTTGTCTCTAAAGGACAGGTGCTTGGAGGAAGGTATGAATGGTAAAGGATTCTATCACCTGCAGCTCACAACTCTCAAAGCATGTCTAGGAGAGAGAGCCTGGATACTGCCCTAATTCATTAAAATGCCTGCCACCTCAGAGGAACCTGCATCAGCAACAGCAAGGTCCTTGGATTGCTCACACCAGATCATACTTGCTTCATTTTAGCAGTTTGAAAAATGTCAGTTTTTACTTCTCCAAATATCTCTTCCTTCAAACTGTAACAGCACAGCTGAAGGGAAAGCTCTGCTAGCTCCCTTGCTGCTAGTGCATGGCACCCAGAGTTCACCCTCATGTTATTTTTGCTGGGCTCCACTTGCTCCTCCCTAGTTCCCTGCTGCCCATGTTGAGGCCCACACCCAGAGCAGGCTCTTGTAATCAAAGCAGTGATGCATGAGAACGTGCAGAATGTGCCAGTTTCATCTGAAAGTTTCACTGGACCAAAAAGAGGAGAATTCAGATCTTTCCATTGTAAAACCACAGACCTCTGGCACTTGAGCAAAAGAAAAAAATCTTTTCTAGTGCTCAGGTTCTCCAAAATACACTTCTATCTCCATTCAGTATAGCAAAATAAAACCATACGTCACACTATGACTAAGAACCATCAGCTTAATGTAAAACCATCTGTTTTTCTCACCTCTCTTTACTGGTGCCCTGTAGTGCAAGTACCTACACTCAGATGCTCCCAGTACTGCCTAGATCATAGAATCACAGAATAGCCCAATTTGGAAGGGATCCATCAATATCATCGAGTCCAACTCCAGTTCCCAACTAAGAATAAACAATATGAACAAGTAAAGCTGTCACTGGAAGGATTTGGTCTTAATGAGAGAATTCAGGGGAGGAGGTTTGGTCTGAAGTAATATATCCATCAAGACAATCTATCAGTCTGTGGCAAAGATACAATGTCCATGAAGGTGTTTGATGTCAGAGGGACTCAAGGAGAAAGATACAAGGGGTAGGAATGACACTGAAGTAAGGCTATGGGTATGGCATAAACTGAACTGAAAAGGATGAGAAAAAGAGGCTGCTGGAAGACAAGAGTGCACCTGACCACCTAATGCCTGATAGAGGCTGGGACCCTCTTAAAGCAGTGCAACATAACAACCCATTGGTTTGGCTTCCAGCTTATACAACGTTACCTTTTTATCATGAGTCTTATCACTGGCCAGCTTCTTCATTTTAAGTCCACAGGAGGGAGTTGGATAGTTTTCTGCGAGAGAGCTCTTTGCTATGCATGATATAGCAGCAATGAAGGTAATGAAGACGTGGTCTTTGCTCAAGAAATGTACAGCCTAGTGAGTCAACAGACCCTAACAAAAGTGCATAATGGCACATTTTGCAATTCATCCAGTGTTAATTTCCTCCCACTTGATGACAGAGTTTATCTGCTGTCACAAGGTAATCTCTTTTCTGAAGTTCTGGGGTTTCACGTGTTGTTAATTCAAGGGCAGTATCTGAAGAGGCAGGAACAGTGGTGAGTGCAGACACTGAGTCAGAAACTGCCTGGGTAGGTGTTCTGGGAGTTACAGTGGATATCAAGCTGGACAGCTGATGTCAAAGACTTCTGAGAAAAAAGACAGTTTTTGTCCAGGCTATGGTCCCATTTCTGCACCTTGGCAGGCATAAAGTTGCTTGTCTTCTCAGCCTTGGCACAGCCTCAGCTGGAATGTTGTATCTGTCCAGAAAGAAGAAAGTTGATAAAAAAGAGGAGACTTGGAATAATACAGGATCTCTGCTAGTAGAGGTCTCCAAGACAAAATTGTCCAAGTATTTATCAAGAGCAAGAGACTTACGATTCATCTGGCTTGGAGGAAAGGAGAAGGATTAAATGGCCTTTTCCTTGGCTATTTCATATACCTTTTGGGAGGTTTTTTGTTATTGTTGTTTTTAAGCAGTTCTGAAAGCATTTTGTGCCTGTGGTTTGTGCTGAGCAGATACTCTGCAGGTTTGCTGATGTTCCTACCTTGTCTTCAAATGCTACAGGCAGTTGTTAACGTAACTTAATGTATTGGCCAACAGGTGTCCTGTGTATTCTCCTCTCCACATGCAAAAATAATAAGCTGTTGAGGAACTGCTAATGAGCTGCTAAGGAACTCTGTTCTGCTGAGAAAACAATTAGTAAAGGAAACAGAGGGAAAATGTGGTCCCTTTCTGCCCTCCTGGGTCAAGGAGTCCTCCCTCTGCTCCATCTGGTGCTGCAAATTTTGATAGAGCAATTCAGATCCCATCCAAGATTCCCAGCTCCCATCCCATTAAGACATATTAGTGGAAAACCCCTGCGGTAAATACCACAGGTGTTCTTTCATCTCTTTTCCGTATTCTCTTAGTTTTTGGTAGATAGGCTTTGCTGGTGGTAGGGAAGAGGAGCTTGGCAGAAAGTTATAGTATGGTCATCAATCTCTCATACACACCCACGGCAGAAAACGCTGTGGCTGGTAGTAGTTGTTTGTTTCACTGAGGAATTCTTTTCCCATAACTATGGACTGACGTGATTATTGATCAGTGAATGCTCTACATATAAGAAAAATTACAGTCCTGAGACTGTTCCCTAGCAGCTGGGCAAAACTCTTTACTAGGAATTGCACCTATGCATTTGAAGGCATAATTAAATTTTAGGCGTGCCTTTTGCTGAACTTGTTAAACAAGATTTCCATTACTTTTTTACCTAGAGGACAAACTCATGACAGAGTCTGTATTTATTTTGAGATACTCATCTAAACTGACACAATGGTGGTTACTCACCCTGTAGCATACAATGGCAAACCTTACAGTATTCTTTTACCCCCTGCCTCCAACCTGAAAGTACTGAATAAAATAATCTTCACCATAAGCAGCATTTCTTTCATAATATTTTCTTCATTGAAAGAGGGCCTTATAATTTAAGAAAATATCATTAATGGTAATAGCAAGAAGGCGCTGTGAGTCAAAGATGTGCTAGATGCATCATTTGTGTATCTGTATAGCTCTCCCCCTGGTCAAGTCAAATGTTCTGATACAGCCCACAGCCATCATAAATACTAATAAACTAGTCCTAGTAAGCCTCAATGCTTTCTGATTCAGAGGATTTTTGGAAAAAGATTCCAGAAGATGTAGCATGATGTACCCAGAAAAAAACTGTACATATTTAGAGGTTTTACAGTAAGACTGTTGGGTCTCCTTTCTCTGAGACTGCCCATACTCATACAGATTCATTGTAAGGTGGATTTTCTTTCCTCAGGCAGAAAATATGCAACAAAGAACTCTTAAAATAGTAACACAGCAGTGACCTGTTTTCAGTACTTTCATGCTTATTTCTAGATCCATTGTACATGCTGTAATGAACATCATAATGAACATTCAGAAGTTTAGCAGAGAAAGGCCATCAATAACTGGCAGAAATGCATTTGCTCACATGCTGAATGCAACGTTCAGCTAGCTAGGAGTTGGGAGAAAACAAGTGTGAGCCAGGGCCAGAGCTGTAAAGCACTTCACCTGCACTGGTGAGAGCTACTGGAGTGCATAAAAGGAACTAGTGGCCAGCCCAGAGCAGGCATGCTTTGGCCTTTTTGCTTTATGTTATCTAAATAGCAAAAAATATCTGCAGCAGCTTTGATGACTAATGCAGAGCTGCTATGGGTATGGATGGAAAAGGTGAAAACTCTGGGCTGGCTTTCTACTTGCAGAAGTTGCATTCAGTAACGGGATTGAAGCATATTGGAAAAGAGCCCTGAGAAGCTCATAGTGTGTCTTTCCTAAGGGCTCTGCCATTACGATATTTACAAACACCAAGATGTATCATAGTAACAAGTATAAAATAGAACTGTGATCTTTCTACTATCTCGTCTACCTCAGAAAGGTCAACCATTCTGTCTGGGAAGAAAAAAACAAATAACCCTTCAGCATTTAGTAGGCTTTTGTAAAGCTGGGAGTAAGTTGTTTGATACCAAAAGTAAAAATTGGAAGTGATTTATTAATAAACATGGGTTATTTTTGCTAGTTTAGCAGCTTTTTCAAGAAAGCTGTATTTGTCTTTGACAACCAGTCACAGTTGTATAGCCTGTCTTCCTCCACATACATGTTTTTCTGAGAGAACTTCAAGAGCACTGGAGCCTGTCAACAATAAATCGTCTGACTACATACTTCTATTTTACAATAAATTGCTAACTTCTAGAAAAGAAACTGTTTTCAAGTAATTGGGAGTATAATACAAACTTCTTTGAAGAACTTCAAGGACAAGGAAAAGGCAAATAGATTTTATTTTTTAATAAACACTTAATACATCCAGCAGTGCTTAAGAAAGCACATATGGAAAAGAAATGTGGACATCTGGCAGTTGAGTGTAATGCCTGGTTTGCTAGAGGGACATTTCAGCTATGCATTTCTCTTTCAAGGCCTGTGCCAAAAATCAAGTCAGCCTTGCAGTGGCATTTACATTTTGTAGAAAGTGTGTCACTTGAAACTCCTAAGCCACCTTTTTCCTAAACAGACAATCGATTCCCAACTGCAAAGCATTCATTAGTGCCTGAGTGCAAGTGTTAATAAAGGAATAAAAGTGGAACTGTCAATCAGGAACCACACGTTCGAGCAGTGTTCTTTTATTTTAGCCAAAGTAAGCCAGTTTTGCGCTTCCTTACCACTGAAATTACTTTCTGAGTCAGTTCGGCAAAGAAACAAACTTATGGTGCCGAAGAACACAGTCGCTTCTATCCTCGAGTCTCTGAATCACTTGCTTGCTCCTGCTAGCTAATAGTAACTATTTTTAGTTTATGGTGGAAACTTCTCTCATGGTGGCAATGATATTTCAAAACAATTTGGAAGCAAAATCGTCTGTGTGTGGTGTGTGCGCAGAGGCTGCGCTCAGTACACACGCCTTGCTGCTCGCTGCCGGCGCCAGCACAGGCCGGGTCAGCCCCACGCAGGCCATGCGGCATTTGCTGGCTCTTTCCTCACCGCTAGTAAGACTTCTGGGGTCATGTTTGTAAACACTGAAACCACGTGCGTCAGCACGTGGTGAAGCATCAAAACCGGCCAGGGCGCCAGGCGGAGAGGCAAACCTTGGCGCCGGATCGATGTCGCTGAGCCGGCTTGCGCCAACTCTCTTGCGCCAACTCTCTGACCGGCACGCTGCCCTCGCGGCCACGTGGGATGGGCTGGCGGGTTGGCAGGAGGGCGCAGCGGGAACCTTCTCCCTGTGTGTGGCACAGGTGGGCCCGTGCTAGCGATGGTGGTGTCAAGGCACGTTCTTTTGCTCAGCGGTGAGCAAATGGCAGGGCTTTGAAACATTCTCACGGCAAACAAAACTCATTTCTGCCCTCAGTGAAACTGAGGGACCGGCGTAGTCCCTCAACACAACGCAAAACTATGGCTGTTAGGGAAGAGAATTGTATAGGGGCACGTTGCCAATGTTTCTGAAATGACTTCAAGGACAGATAACCGAGACGTCGTGTCTGTAACAGCTTTTTGCTGGCTTTGCACCAATGAAACTAAGACCATGTTTCAGACATTTGGGGAAGTAACTCCTAAATTATTCCTGTTTATCAGCAGAGGTTGCACAAAGCCAGATACGGCCAGCACAAACAAAAGTCATGAGTCTTTCATTTCCTCTTCAGTAGAAATTAGTAGACACGGTTCCCAAAGCCTATGGAAAGTTTCATCTCACCCTGGCCGCACACTTCACGTGCTTGGAGTAGAACCAGGCAGGAGGGGGAACAGCCCGTGGCAGATGTCCCTCCCTCTTCTACCATTCTGTTTCAAGTGCAGCTGTAAGTCTTGTTTGCTTTGACCTTTGCTGGGAGAGCTGAGAATAGGACAAAGAGTTAAAGTGTTACCAGTCCCTGCTGAGTTTGCACTTCTCAGGCCGGCAAGCCAGCAGTGGCTGTGAGCGGGCAAGCGTGCAGCACTGCAGAGGGGGCCAGGAGGGAGCGAAACAAAAGGGGAAGAACAAATAGTGCACACCCTGAAACACAACAGGGGAACCGGTGTGGAAAAATGTCTGTCTTTGAAGAGAACAGGCTTTTCTGTTTGTTTCTCTCTGTGTGTTCTATCTGGTTATCTGAACTCAAGGTACAGTAGATACATGAGTCCTTGAACTCCGAACTCATGAGGAGGGAGGCAAAAGTAAGTCAATACATTTCAGCTGAGCCTGGAAATAAGCATGCTTTGTCTCTGTGTGACCCAGCTATGGGAGGCCATTTAATACCACAACGCACAGCTGTCCAAACCTCTTTCTTGCTGAATGCCATTGGCCTGCAAAAACAAAGCAAAACCAAGCAGTCTTCTACTAAGGATACTGCAACTGTGGGTTCAAACACCAGCTGCTCCAAGCACCTTGCATTTTGTCAAGACTTGTCCCTTCAGTCTGGAGGGAAAGGGGTCCCAGGCTCGTTAAGGGGAAGAAGAAAAGGCACCCATTCATTTCCTTTCTGAAACTCTGCCCTACTGTGTTACCCAATTCCTGAGCAACGTCTCTGGAAAGCAGAAAAGTACCTTCCTCGCTGTTGCATGTGCGTCTAGCTAGCGCTCTCCAGCGCTACTACTCTATCGAGCAATAAAGTTTCTATTTTTGACTCACTGTGGACAACCTTGCTCTAAAACGTCGGACTGCACATTGCCTAAACGTAAAACGAGCAAACCCAGAGGCACCAGTGGCCTCCAGCAGAGCTGCATTTTGCTGTGACTGCTGCAGGCGAGAAATGGGCTGGCACATGGTGCGCCGCGGCAGTGAGGCCCAGCCGTGTGGCACCCTCCAGCCTGTCACAGTGTTTGTAAACACCGCCACCACGTGCGTGAGCCACGTGGGACCTGGCTGCCAAACCTCAAAACTGCCTGAGGACGAGAGAGAACTGGGGGGAGAGAGCAGGCAACCCCCTGTGCTGCCTCCCCATCTTTCTGCGGGGCGGCGTGCTGCACGGCTGGATCTGTAAACATGGTGGGGAAAATCCATCTGTCCTTCATGGTCAACTGCTTCTGTCAGCATCCAAGGGAATGCTGCCGAACTAAATTACCCATCGGATTTTATTTCCGAAAGCACTTCATCATGGCTCGTATCATGAGTCTCTGAAGGCACTGAAATTCCCTGAGGCAGGTTCTTGGCTCGGCGTGCTATGGACCAAAATGGGGAGCCTGAGCTGTGGCTGCTCACGGCGAAGAACTCCCAACGACCAAAGGACAGCATTACGGTTTACCATCTTCAATTCAAGTCTGCTGCATGGAAAGTTCTATATGCTCCCAGGGTTATGTCACCAACACAGGTCTGTGCAGAGAAGCTTTCTGGCAGCAAATTACATTTCTGTGGTTTTTTTCTTTTTTTTAATTCTTCTTTGAGCTCCAAGTATGATGTCAGTGTGAGGGCTCGTGAACCCTGACAGCCATTAGTTGATAAAGCAGATCAAAATGGGACTCGTGTGGTAGGTTGGGGCTGGCGTATAGGACAGTTTGCAGACTGTGGGAAATCCTGCCTGAATGAACAGGAGGATCAAGGGCATTAAAGGTTAATGGGAGTTATTGGAGTACCTACTTACTGAAATGGCATTACACAACTCCGTCCCACACACTGCAATTAACCGACACAACATACTATTTTTAATTATAAATTAGCTCATTGTGAGATTCTGCTTGTTTGTTTGGAAGTGCATGGAAACATCTGCAGCACCAGTGAGGCTGCTAACACCCTTCTCTGCACCTTTTCTCACTTCAGTCAGGGGTTTCATGGGTCAAAGCACTGCAGAAAAGCAGTCCTCTTTCCTGAGGAGATGAATGAAGTTCTCAAGGTACAATTTGCTGGGTTGTGCAGGACTAGTGCTGCTGCTTTAGAAGTTCTGAGGTTTGGCCAGCAAAACAAACAAACAAACCAACAACAAAAGAAAAACACCAAAACTAAAAAACCGAATGTGTTGTCAATTAACAGAAAATGTTACTGAAAAACAGCTTCTGAAGAAAGTGAAAAGCCACTTGTTTCTGATTCAAGTTTCTGTTTCTTAGAATTGATACTTCTGTTATCTTAGTAAGCAGAGAAAACTATCTGTAAAGCTCTGAATGAGCAGGAAGGAGGGTATCATGGGTAGAGCACTGGGGCATAGGAGATACCGGTTCACTTCCCAGCTACACCACAGCTTTCCTGTATGTCTTTTAGGTTTTCTTCTAAAGTACTGAAATGAATGGCTCCAGCAGAGTTTGTACCGTGTTTTGTGAGCTTTGGCTCTCAGTTGTTGCTCCTTAATTTTACACACTTTCTCTTACTCCATGCATGTTTTGCCTTCTCATTAACACTACCCCAGTGAAAAGACTGCTGCAGTGCTGGTTAGGGACTTCATATGCGTGCATGGAGCAGGTAACAATAGCAGCTTATTTATAAATAAAGCTTAGCTTTATTTACTGCAAATATTTAGGTTCTTGGAAGGCAGCTGTCTGCCTCTGCTTTGCTTTATAAACAAATGATATTCTGACATCCTGACATTCTGGCCCTCGTGCACTGCCAGGCTTCCTTTTTCTGTCACGGCCTCGTTCACCAAGTTAGGCCACTTTTGTTCCCTTTTGCTGCTTATGTTTGTACAGCCCTGAGTGCAGTGGGATTCTGTTTTGTGGCTGGGATATGAGGTGCCTCCTAATGCGCAATAATTAATTTCACTCTATCCGCTCTCCCTGTATTTAGAAGCATCAGATTTGCCATCCCAAATGCGACTCATGCTGCAGCTTGCCCAACAAAGCACCTCCAAGCAGCCAGTAGCAGTTGCTTCAAGAAAAAGCAGCTGTTCAGCAGGTAGTTACAGACTCACCCTTCCAGAAGCAAAACTTCTTTTCACCCCATCAGTTAGGGTATGTATTTTCTAGGAAACGTGTTGCAAATGCTTTGGAAACTTTTATTTTTAAATAATAATAAACAAACAAATACATCTCTACACGCACTTTCCCACCCATTTCCTTCCCCTTACCACCAAAAGGGCGGAAAATACCCCCAGACTTTTTTTTCTTTCAGTTGCTACAGTGCATGGAGATACTCCTGCCACTGTATCTGCATAGGGCAACTGTTACAGCTCTGCAAAGCACAGGGGCTGCCATCAGTTCACAGGATCACACGTCAGCTGACAGCACCGGGGGTGGGGGAAGAAAAAAGCCACCTGTACCTAACATATTGTCAATTGCACAACACAAGCACAGTGGAAAATTGCATAAGAAGATGTATTTTCCCCTACCTAACCTCTTCCACTTCTCAGGCACTACAT
Organism: Perdix hodgsoniae; assembly: GCA_035772895.1. Lineage (NCBI taxonomy): Eukaryota > Metazoa > Chordata > Aves > Galliformes > Phasianidae > Perdix > Perdix hodgsoniae. The sequence goes on from JAPSGF010000002.1 coordinate 46,108,989, forward strand.
GTTATAATGGAGAGAAAGGAAATGCATCAGCATAGTTCTTATTCTTCCCACTTCTTTCTCGCACCTTCAAAAGGTTCTTCTGTGCAATAAGAAGAATTATGCAGAAGCGGAAAAGCTCAGGTCTAGACTTTGTTAAAAAGCACAAGCGCTCCATGGAAAGAACAGAGAGTGGCACAGAAACAGTGAAAAGCTGAAAGACCAATTTTCTCTTTTGTGCATTTTTCATGTTTATAAATACCAAGAGTTCATTGCCCTCTTTGCTCACTGTTTTCAGTCGCTCCTGCAAACTGACTGTGTGAAACGTGGATTCATTAGCACTGATTTTTTTCTCTCCAAAATGTCTACCAGTTACAGGAGATACACAGGGGTTAAATCCAGCCTTTCCCAGTTGCTCACCTTGAAAGCAAAATGGAAAAGACAGCAAAGGAGCAGACTGGAAATGAAAGGCTCATCTTTTAGAAATATAAATCAATAAACAAAACATGTGGGTCTTTAATACACAAATGCACCCTCACTTCCCCCAGTCTCAGGGAAAAGAAGGTCCAATAAATCCTCCAGCTTTCACGTGTTCTCTTTCAGAGGTGAACTGCATTCCTTTCATTAAGCCATACATTCACTTTAAGCTTCATGGAAATCTTTCATTTGTGTGGACTTTAGTGATTTTGGCAACTCCAACTTTCCTGCAGCAGCTCATTCTCCTTGTTTTACCAGGTCAGTAATGCTGCTTTTGCACGGGAGGAAACATGCAGTGGTTCTTTTCTCCTTTCTGCTTACATAAGAACAGAAGGAGTTGTATGTCCTTTGACAAGCATAAAAATTAGATAACTGCAAAGTACGTGACTTCAGACACAAGTGAAGGAGCACGAGAGAACAAACAAGTTAAACAAAAATGAAACAAGTATCAGGAGCGCAAGGGTGAGTGCTGTGTGAACACTTGTGTTTAGTGCAAAGGAACGAATAGGGAGGGAGGTGATTAAAGGACACTGAAGTTGAGGGCAAAATTCCAGTGTCAGCATCAGGAACAGGGGTAATGTTTGCCCTTTGATCCCTGTAACAGCACTAAAAGTGGCAAGAGGAGGAACAAGTAATGCAACTCAGAAATGCCTTTTTCATATTCTCTTATCTCTTCTCTATTTTGGCTCGCTGCCTTCTGCTAGCACAGTGGCTGCAAGAGTAAGGGCAACTGTGGGTCAAAAGAGTCAAAGAAGAAAACAAAAGAAGGTGAAGAGCTTGGTGAAACAAAAGCACATCCTGGATGTGACACAAACCATTGTGCCCAGCAAAGAAGAGGACTGAAGAGAAAGAAACCAGTGGAGCGCAATAACAAAATACGCTGATCGTAATCAATGCTTGTGTGAAATGAAGCAACTCGTGCAAACATACAACTAATGTCAAAAGTTACATGTATCACAAGTGCACCGGCCTTCAAAGTCTGTTGTATGATAGTGAATGCCATGACTCACGTAGACAAATTCAGAATAAGGAAGAGACACTTGTACCAACCTCTCTGTACAGAAAAGAAACAGCTCCTGGGACACGTTTTGCAAAGGGAGTGATGTAAGTGATGTACTCTATATGCCCTGCAAAGCGCTCGCTGCAAACCTGCACAAGGGAGTCTGAAAAACGTGCACAGGATGAGATACAGCGCACACAGCACAGGTGTGAATAGCCTCCTCCGATCGGAACCTGTCTGACAGCTTTGGCTAGGTCCACAGGAGATGGCACCAGGAATATTGCCAGCTGGGTGCTTCTGGACAGTGAGATGCATTTTTGTCTGTGCTTCCTGAAGCAATCTTGCAAGACAGCCCCGATAATTACCAACACTTTAAAACAAAAAAAAATCCCAGCAGATTGGTGGCATGATTCTTTTGGTTGAGCAAGTGCCGAAATCTCCACTGAGCTTCTTATGCGTAATGGAGATCTCAAACTTGCCTTGCAGTGGTATTGCCTTTTGTAAAGGCAACACCTCTTTGTGTCAACACATCTCATTAAGTAATAAAGACTTCAGCTATTTGATTTTACTTATAAAATTAGTAGCATTCATGATTTCTTATTCATTTTTTTCAAGAGGAAAAAATAAAAGTGCTACTACTTGAGCAGGCAGGGAGTCATGCCTAATTAATGAATAAATATATTAACAACTTACAGTGGGATTCATGTACCGCTAAGAGCTGTTTGTCATGAAAGCTTTTGGGACTGGACTCCTCATAAGCTTCTGAAAAGGGAAGGGGGAGGAATCATTTGAAACCTTTGTAACAGTTCCCTTAACCATGTCTCGTACTCTGGGTCAGCCCATTCCAACGCGTTCAAGCACGGGGGAAAACGGGGACATTGGAGAAAGGAGCCAACAACCTAGAATGGAACACAGAGGCAGCAAGCCCAGCCAAAAGACCAGCTACAAAGTTTTCTTAAGCTCCACACTCTGGATTTCTTCCCCTTGCTCCCGTGAGGAGCGGGGACGTTCCTAGAACTCCGGGCTGCGTCAGGGCAGCTGCCCAGGATGCTGGGACACTGTTTGTAAACACTCAGCCACGTGCGCACGGCCGCGTGGAGCCATCGCCGACCTCAGCACCTACCCACTGGGTAGGCTGTGGCGTCACTGCACTTGCGCCAGATCCTTCCCCAACGAGACAGGACTTGGAGCAGCTCGTGCCAGGACACTTGGAAGACAGAGCTTGGGCTCTTCATGCGTTATTAGAGGGAAGATTAAGCAAAAGAATTGCTTAAGTTTTAGTCACCAAAATGTAAAATTCAAGATAACGTAGCTCATGAAAAGTAAAGAATGCAGAAATCGTTGGAATATGTTATAGGTCAGAAGTGATGCTATAAAACACACAAGGGTATTTCATGTTCCTTAAATTGCATCATCATAATTAACTAGAAAATACCCAGGGAACTGCCCTGTACCTGTGGAAGGGGATTCCAATCGGTACCTTGTGGTTATCAAGTTATTCTTGTTATGTTAACTCACTGCTTTGCTCCCTCATATTGGAGGAACACAAACAATTTTCCTAATGCAACATGCTTTCTATGAGATCAGATTTCCCTTTTTGTTTCTTTTTCTTTTTTTACAACTAAGAAAAAGAAAACAAACAAACAAAAATCACATTCTCATCCAGAACCATAGAGGCTTTTTCATAGTTCCATCTTGATAGCAAAGCTTGGAAAGTTTCCCTGGTAAGTGGAATCATACAGACTGTGGAAGCACTAGCATTTACCTCATCATGGAATTCTTAATTGTTTCAGCATTCAGATACATTTCTGAAGAAACAGACCTTTTATATACTAGTAGCGGGAGAAACTTTCTTAAAAGCCACACTTTACTTGGTTAGGAAAACCTCAGCATTTCCATCCTGTCTTGTTCAAGTTCAAGTATAGGATAGGTCTGTTCTACAGACTGCAATAGAAATGCTGCATGTATTTCATTTATTTTTAGATAAGGTTGGCTTGCTGCTTGTTTCTAGAGGCACAAACACAACAAGAATTAGGTCAAACCAAAGCCTCAATGCTACAAGCCTTTATTTATTTGTGAGAATAATCCTATTGGAGTTTCTCATCATACGTATGCTATAAGGCAACAACACTCCAACTTGGCACACCCCGCACCCCACAGAAACTTGGGCTTTGAGGGAGAGCCTGAGTTCTGTTTGGGTTGCTGAGATGATTCAGCTTTTTAGAAGGTGTTTGACAGAGATGAACAAGCATCCCTGAAAAGACAGCCAGCAATTTAAATCTTTAAGTCTTTTAATTGTTAACCTGTTTTTCAAAGCACAGCAACTCTTTTTGGCACCAGATTTACAATCCTTTAGTATCAACAACTAGTAGTGCTTTCTGATGCTCTTACCAGGCAGGACATTTTTGTTCCTTTGTTTCATGAGCACTGAGAGAGATGTGGATGAAGTTAGCTGCTAGTTATTCCTATGCTTCCAGTCTCGGTTTTCTCTACCTTCTGTCAGCCCCTGCTACAGAGCATGAGACATGCTCCCAGTACTCTAATCCAAACAACTTTTCAAGTCAGTCATCAGCTGTCCTTGGGATTAGTCCAGTTGATGTTGGAGCTTCACCGTTTTATTACTTAACCCCTCCATCTCCGCCTCCACACACTGAGCAATTCCTTGAGAAATGGGTGGTTGTTTTTTTCCTCTCCATTTTTAAGAGGCTTGTCTGCCCTCAGGGAAGGCAGAAGTGATTTCCTTTCAATGGGTGACTGAGAAGATGATTACTCATGGTACTTTCCATTTCTAACACTTCATTGCCTAGGATATAGGGACAAGCTATGCAAATTGCACACGCAATCAGTGACGATCTGAAAGCATACCGGCTTGAACTGTGGCAACTTGTTACTAGTTACTTGTTCAGTGTTTAAAAGGATACATTTCCTACAGAATATCATTACATGAGTAAGAAGGTACTCACTGCCTTACGGAGAATGAGATGGGAAAAAAAAATGCTGCAAGTGTGATTGATTCATATAATTCCCTTTTTGGCTCTCAGCCATGATGCAGTCATATGCTTTATCTCTATTCAGACTACAGCTTTAAAAAAAATAAAACATGAATCATAGTACATCCCACTCCATTTCAGAACCAGCACGCTGCCTTTCAAAGTGATGTCACAATGCTCACTGCTGCTGGCTGACTGCCTTAGCAGCAATCTGAGAGCTGGACTAAACAAATACTGTACATTATTTGGCAAAATCATTTGTGGTTGTGTTCCCCAGCACTGTTTCCAAGATAACCACCAACTCTACTTGAAACTTGGCAACTTTGTCCCACCACGTTCAGGCTCCAGTTGTGAAGCTGGCTCACAGAGGCTGCTACCATGCTTCCAGCTCCTGTGCGGGGCTCCACGAGTGAAGCAGGAGGCTCACTCTGATAAGCCAGATCCGACAGCTCCTTTGAAATTCCACCATGAAAAGCAGACAACACAAAAACCACCACCTCTTGTTTCTACAGGAGCCCAATGCCTACAGGTCGGAACAAAACGGAGCAGGTGATTGAAAGCTCAGCCATGCTCTGTAAGAAGCACTCTGCTGGGTCGGTAACATCACTGCAACCCAAACTCCACAATTTTTTCAACATCCAAACAGAAGATTTGTTCCAAAGCATGGGGCTTTTCCTTTAGAGCCACTTGGCCATTGCTAACCTAGAAAAGAACCATATGGGACACCTCATCCCAGGACATCTGAAACACATGGGATAAGAGAATGGTCCCTTCTGGTGCCGGCAGCAGCCAGAGAGCCTCCTGACTCTGCATGCAGAAACCCAAACATTGACAGCCTCCCACTTCTGTTACCCAACGCAGTGCTGGTGCCAGCACGAGACCTTGGAAGTCTGTCCGTCATAATACAGCTTCTCAGTGGGCACACTGTTTGTGTTCTTTAAACAACACTGACACACCAAAGTCTAGGACCATGCACTCTACATCAAAACAGTGCCATTCTCCCTGGCAAAAAGCCAGGAACCAGTGATGCCAAAGCCCCAGTTAAAAACCTTACCGCAAGCAGTGATAGCCCAGCAAACTCAGGAGCCCCAGTGCCTCCTGTTCAACCTTTTCTTCTTTTGGATACTTGTTAACCCAATCCCATCAGGCAACGCTAGACCGGTTTCTGAGGTCCCTGGAAGCATTTGCAAAGCTTCTCAGCATCACTCCCCAGAGCAATACAGAACTATTCCTTATGAAACGTGACTTCTGAGTTCTTCATTTTGGTGAGCAGCAGCTTAGTCCCACTACCTCAACACTTAACTTTTTACATCTCTGCCCCCCCACCCCCTTTCTTCTCTTCCCGACACGAGATTTAAATCCCTCCCGGACCCACTGGTAGGGCTCACACTGTGCTTTCCACAGCACTAAGGAAAGGAGACAGAATAATACCCCACAGTGATTTATTTACATCAGTTCCAAAGGGCTTTTTCTACAGGAAGAACTGCAAGACACCTCTATTCATTTGTAGTGCTAACAGCAACAGATCAGACAGTCCAGGAGCCCTTGCCTTGCTGGATTTACCAGCATTTGGGTGACAGAACAGAAAAAAAAAGCACAATGCAAACAACACAACTTCTGAGCAGAGTGAGAAATGCACGAAACTGTCTTTAACACAGACATAGCAACATAGCATTGATGTTTTGAATGGACTTTTATTAGAGTCTTTAGAAAAGCACCAAGTACTCAGCACCAGAGAACTGGAGCCTAGGAGGTGTCGGAGGGCAGCACAGCTCGGTGCCGCCTGTCTGAGAGGGAAAGAGCTGAAAGAGGCAGTGTTCTGCACCACAGTCTATCAAAACCTGTTGCACGACTGCTCTTAGTCATCACGCGTAAACGGTGAACTGTATATAAACAGCACAGGCTTACCTTGACGCGGAGGGGTGAGAGGAGGCAGGTTTTGAGGCAACGAGGAAAAGAAAAACCCCTAGAAACCCAAAACGCGCACACCAAGAACGCGAGGCGTTTGGGAAAAGCGGGGGCAGCCCGAAGGACGGGAGCTAAGGCGACCATCGCGCACCGCTTAGACAAATCGCCCCGGCTCCCGGAGATAAGGAGGGATGATTTACAGCCCCCGGAGCGCGGGGCTCTCCCGGCTGGACGCCCGCGGCCACCCGCTGGGGGTCCCGGCCGGCAAACGACCCCCGCTGACCTGCTTTGACCGGGGCAGCCTCTCCTCCGCTCCGAAACTCCTCAGTGCCGCGTTACGAGCGCCGCGGGGAGCGCGGCGCGGCTCCGCTCTCACTGCCGCCCGCGTGCGTGGAAACGGCGCGTGTGAGCGGCGCGGTGCGGCACGCTGCCCCTCGCATCGCCCTCCCGAAAGGGAAACCGGCCCGCACTGGGGCGAGCGGCTCTGCCCCGAACCCGGGCGCCCCTGCGAGGGCGGCCGCGGGGCACCGCGCTGTCACCCCGCCGGTGGAAGGGCTGAGGGAGGGGGGCACGGCCCCGCGCGCGGAGGTTGCACGGAGGGAGAAAGAAAAAGAGGGAAAAAAAACACCCAAAAAAAACAGAAAAGGGAAAGAAAAAAAGGGAAGGCCGGCGGCCGGCCTCATGCACTCACTCACTCACTCACGCACACACACGCACGCTCACACGTTCCTCTCGCCCCCGGCCCCGGTTTCGTTTCCCCTGCCCTCCGCCGCCCCCCC
>JAPSGF010000002.1:46141118-46220525 GCA_035772895.1 Perdix hodgsoniae
ATCCCCCCCCCCCCCCCCCCCCCCCCCTTTTTTTTTTATTTTATTTTTTAATTTTAAATTTCAATCCTAGGTGTTGCGTGTGCAAACATGGGCACCGTTCTTGTAAATAGGAAAGGTGAGGGAGGCGGCAGCCCCGGGGACAAAAGGCACAAAAGGCAGCCCTGAGGGAAGGCCTGCGCCTCCACAGCTGAGGGGGGCAGCTCAGCATGGCACGCTCCCGGTCCTCACATGGGGTGACACACACACACACACCAAGCAGGGCCCAGGTCCCCCAGGGGGGCTGTAGGCCAGCTATGGGGCAGCAGCCCAGAGCAGTCCCACTCTTCTAGGGGGAAGCTCCAAGCAATGGGGTGAGGCCTTCAGCTCGCGTTGGTTGGATGTGATGATCTGACTGGTCTTTCCAACCTTAACAATCGTATGACTTGATGATCCTCGTGGATCCCTTCCAAATGGGGACGTCTGTATTCTGTGACTTTTCAGGTTGCGTCTGTGCCCTTCCTTTGACGCAGATGAGGAGTGCTGCATGCAGCTGGGCCACGTGTCAGCAGGAGAAGCTGCCGAGCCCTCCCCGCCCATCACACCCTGCCAGGGCCTGTCTGTAAGGTAGAGTTTCCTGCTCTATGCGTGTTGAGAGTGAAGGAGACATCACACTGTTGCTCCTGGGCTGTGTGGGACACCTGGGCCAACGTAGTGTGTTTGTCAGCCGGAATAAACAGAGTATCTGAGAAGCAGATGTTCTCTGTCTTGCAAGTGCTACTCTGGCTGAGCGTGGCTGAGAAGGCAGCGAGGTCTCCTGAAACCTCGCCGTGTGAGGTGTGAATGTGCAGGTTGTAATGATGTCTCAGAGGCAGGCTCCATGCAATCTGATCCCTACGTGCAGAATTTAAAAACTGTTACATACCCTGTCAGACGTGCTACAGACATAGATTGGCTTTACAGAGATCTGCCATTACGTGTCTCCTTGTGTCTACCACGAGCTATTAAATCATGGTTAGTGGATGTATTCTTCTACAGCTTTGTAGTCTTGGGAATGATTTATATCCCCATCCCATAAACACGGGTGCTGTACATCACGCTCCTGGACGATGTCTAGTGCAGGAGTGCAACATGTGAAGGACTCTTTCAGTCCTTCACAACTGATATTAGAGCCTTTTTTGACGGGACTGGGCAGCTCTACTGCCCACAGCATGGCTGTGTATTTGCAGGATGACAAAGACTAGGTTTCTCGTGCCCTTTTACTTATACATGCTCCCTGATCCCAGAAGATAGCTGTGTACTGGACTGGAACAATACTTCTCTGACCTTTACATGAGCCCAGAGCAAGCATGAGGAAAAGCACTCCCTTTGTCCAGTGTCTGCTTAGACTTCAGGTAAACCTGGGCTCTAGGATGGGGCCATTCTCAAATCTGCTTTTTTTCATCCTGTGGCCACCTGGAGAAGACCATTCATCTTACACATTGGAGAGATTTGCTTTACAGGATTCTGCGTTTTCATTATTTAAATAGCTTTTTTTCCTGTTTCTTCACATTGACTTTTTTCCACACGTAATGTTTGTGTGATTTCTTCTCTGGTATTTTACAGTCACCTAGAATGGAAGGCAAGGATGTATCAATTTATCTTTTGTTGCTGTTACGCTGTCAAAGAATATCCACCATTCCCCAGCAAGAATTATATTTTTCCTTTTTTGTGTGTTTACTTTTGGATCTTCACTTGCACTCCCAGCCCCTGCACATTTTGATTCCTTTTTAGATATTCTCTTTTCAAAATCCATCAAGTTTCTGCTTCCCCCTGCAAGCCTCTGCCTTTACCTTCTGGAGTTCTGTTTGAATATATATATATTATTCTATGGCTGTTTGAAGTTCTGGTTCTGCTTTGTCAATGTGTCTTCCAACTTCTTCATGTTGGCTGTCAGATTTCTCTTCACAGCTTTACTTTTTAGCCATTCTTCTCCCATGCAAACATTACCCAGACAAAGCTGCTGGCAAACTCTGAGTGGGCTTTCTATCTCTTCTAGTTGTGCTTCTGGGGTGTTTAGCAGGCTTTTGATCCATGGAAGCAAACTGTTTTGTGGACTGTAGTTTGTAGAATATAGCATAAATATTGGCCAGTGCCTTATCCTGCATGTAGAAAATGTGTGGAGGAAAGAAGTTTAAACAGACTTTTGCCTGTCTACTATTGCTTTGACTTATGAATTCATGATTTGGATTTTCATGAAGACTTATGAATTCTTATGTTTGTCATTCTGAGCAAATTTGGTTCCAATTCTGGTATGTATACATAAGTATCTATTTTCTCTAGAAAATGGTAATGTTCGTATTTCCCAGTGGCAGTTCTGCAATCCTTTGTATTTTTCTTTTTTTGTCATTTTGGGTGAATTTCAACCTGATTTTTGTTATATGTATTTGTGTAGTAGAGAATATCTGTTCATATTCACCAAAGCCAGTTCTTCAGCAGAAGCTCCTGGATCCAATTTATCTGCTTCTGTGCAAGCAAAGGAACTAACTACCAACCCAGCCAGTCCTGATGGAGCTATGTGAAACCAGTAACCACTCGGGTTTCCAGGTGTACCCACTGCCAACCAGGCTAAGGAACACATGACATAGGTTTGTGGGAATGTGCTGATGGCATCTCATGGACTTTACTGCCCTTGGTGTAAATCTGTCTGCCTTTCATCTCGCACAGGCACGGCTGTGGGAGCAAAACAAAAATCAGCTGAGTAAGGAACTGTGGCTGTGGTTTTGTTTACAGGAGAACAAAACATAGCAAGTATGGTACAGAGAGTAAGTGAGGCTACTAGTCTGTCCTTCAGAGGATGGTATTTGGTTCTCTTCCTTTATGGGGGAAAAAAATTAGCTATCACATTTTTTGATATATAATGACTGAGTAGATGAGTTTTCTGGCTTGAAAACTTGTCTCCTTCCTTATAGGCAAAAGTCTGGTTACTGGAGCTCTGTACTTTGGGCTGTGCAGTTCTTCCTAGAGCTGGATGAAGGCAAAGTGACACTAAGCAGTAGATTTGCTGAAGGAAACAAATTTTTCAGGAAGACTGGATCTGTTTTGGTGTGACATGAAATTTAGTGCAGGCTTATTGCAAAGAAAACAAACGAACTAATAAAGATCACACTGAGAAAAAGGAAGGATTTAAACAATGATTAAAATTTGTGTGGCCTTTTTTTTCTCTTTCATGTCAAAAATATAGAGGAGAGAGGGTTTAATACATAAAAAGCAAAAATTTCCTCCTTTGTTCCTCGTTTTTTTTTTTTCTTTTTCCTTAGCCATACTCCCCACCCCCTTAGCTTTTATTCCAAGTAGATTCAACTGAATTTTTTTCTACCCATGATTGTTTTTTGTTTGGCCGTTGAACCAGATAATCCAATATTTGCACAGCTCTCCCTGGAGCTGCACAAAGAGGTAACGCTGTCATTATGATAGGTAGACCTCAGGAGATAGCTTGGAAGCACAGGGTCTCGTAGCAGAAGCTCCCTGGCCTTTAAATGTTCACTCTCAGATCTTCAGGATTTCTCTGCAAATCTCTGGGTTGTGCTGTATCAGAGGGGTTGAAGTGGTGAGGGTCTGCGCATTCCCAAAGGAAGTAGAGGAAAAATGCTGTTCAGCAACAGGGTGTGGAGTTCCTGGACGGTTCATGAATATTTTTCCTCTAGGGAAGGATAAGGCTTCTAGTGTCAAATGGCAGGATTTATTCTTACATATATACTTACACACACACACACACACATATGAGATTTATTTTGTGTTTTTTTAAAACTATTATTCTGAAAACAGGGTTGTTATAGTTCAGTGTACCTTGTTCCATTTGTACAGATATATTTGTTCCTGATTAAACTCCTTTTCTGCTGCTTGCACCAAACCATCTTGGTATCATGAAAAGTGCCTGGCCCAGGAAACAGCCAGTTCGGGCAGATGGCTTTTTCATGTCTATCAGTTTGCATGTGGAAATTCAAAGTTTTGTTTCTCTGCATTGGACAGTTAGTTGTATGCGCTGCCTAAGCAAATGCCCACTGTTAAAAGCAGCTGCAGGTTTTGTGCTTGTGAAATTTGTTTGCACAAATGCTCTAAGCCACCAAATTCTCCACCCAAACCTGCCACAGTTGCTCAGATCTTCCGACAATTACATTCTAATTAGACCCGGCATTCAAAGTCGCCTCCAGCACTTGAAACAAAAGTAATTTAGCCGTAATAAAAGTGGTAGATTGACAGCTCTGGAGGCTGAACTCAGTTCATCTGCAAAACATACCCAAGGTGGGAAGGAGCTACAAGAATCGCCACAGTGACTGTCTGAAGGGCTTAACCCCTGCCTTGAAATGACAGCCTCCAAGGGGTGAACATATGGGTGATTTTCTGCAGGTCTCCTACTGTCACTGCTGAAAGTGCTGCTAATTACTAACAATAATTAGTGTATTATCTGCGCTATGAGTACTATTCCACGATAGAAAAACACGTGATTCATTGTACGATAACAAATGCCCATCATGTAGCGACAGTGTTTAGTAAGTTAAGAATTATTCTGAATTTGAACCACAGCTGGCGAGGTGAAAGGCTTTATCCTATTACCAGTCCCCTGAATCGTTCAGTCTAGAGTGTGAGGCACAGGGCTGTGATTACCAATTCATTTCATAAAGGCCAACCATTTAAAATTCTCTCAAACTAGCAGCTGCTTGAGGAATGAAAAAGCTCTTAGGTCTGGACAAATATCTTTTTCTTCATCTAGGTTAATTTGAAAAGAAAAACAACAATTCTTTCCCTTGACAAATGAGACTTTCAATCAGCATTGAGCTATCCTTGCAGAAGGATAACCTGTGTTCGCTTGCTTGACATATGGGATTCTTCCACTTCCAGAGGTGGGAGCTATGGTTAGGCTGAAGAGCACTTGACAAAATAAGCTGCTTCATGTGACCGGTCCATAAGAGGAATCATTTAGGTTTAATGGGGAGAAAAGAATAGGCAATCACCCACCTTAGGGTGTTTTTTTTTTTTGTTTTTGTTTTTTTTTTTTTTTTTGGTGTGGTGTTGCTGGATTTTTTTTATTGCTATTGCTTATAACCACGGATGGAGACAGGAAGGACTTTTGCTACTTTTCCCTCTCTTCCCTTTCCTTCTGTTCACTGGTTTCACAGGAAGGACCAGCGATGACTTCTGTTATCTGGCAGGTCTTAGCTTTCCTCCAGATGCTGGGTTAGAATACTCCTTACTGCAGGAGGCAAACCTTAATTCACTTGGTGGTAGGATTACAGCAGGTACATTCATCCTCAAAAACACTCATTTTTCCGTACCTAATTATCTCTTCATCTGCCAAGTCACGAGGAAAATCAAAATCATCTTCTGTTTTAGATTATGTTTTCTTAGGATTGATGGGAGAATTCTGGGTGACATTCTGAAAAGCATTCAATTTATAGGATCAAAAGACTGTGGCTTTTGGGAGCATCTGTTCCTCAGATGTATTAGGGGCATAAGAAAACAGTACCTTTGGTTTAGCATAGGTGGAAGATTGCTGCTTTTATTGCCATTGGTGTAGGGTAAGATCATCACTTGTGTTTTCAGATGAGGCTTTGAAAACGATTATCTGGTACATTCTGACTGGAAACTGAGTTGCCCATAGGGCATGCTTCAAAAGAGTAAGAGCTTGCACTAATAATTCCACTATATTTTTTCCTTTGTCCCTCTGCAATACATTTTCCCAGCAACCACAGTCTGCTCCAGAGGAGGAACAAGGTGGTTTGGTTTTGCGTGTGTGTGTGTAAGGCATTTGATTTATGCTTAGGGCAGCTGGCGTTGTTTTCTTCTTTTCTGCAACATTCCTGTGTGATCTTTACATTACTATTCCCTAACTGAAAATTGGTTATAAGCAAGATGCTTCTCTGCCTGCTTCGTCAGTCTATTCTGCTTAGCCTACAAGCAGTTTCAGACAGAGGCTGTCTCTCATTCCAAAAGCACGTACACTTCCAGTGTGCTAGCTTTAATGGCCTCAGAATACTGTGCTGTAACACTCGCTGCCCACTTCTGATGTGGACTGGTTGTACCTACAGAGTCATGTGCTGCATGTCCTTTTCTCATCCCTTTCTTTTCCCTCAGCCCTACTTGAGCAGAATTTGCTTACTATAACTCTGTCTGTGAATACCCATGGCAGCGTGTAGCTTTTCTCCTTCTCTCTGACTGCATGTATCTGTACCAGCATTTTGGTTTAATCCATCACATCCTGGATCTCGCCAAAATCCTGTATGTAAAGTAGCAGTATAGGTAGAAGCTACAGGTAGAACCATATTCCCATGGATATATGGTTTGTAGAATACCTTGGGATCATTTGATAACAACTGCATAAGTTTAAAGAACTATTATGTCTCACGCTTGCATAAACTTACATTCTACAGCTTTGCATTCTGCTGTGCAGATTAAATCACAGCAGATCTGTCTGAAGCACCCATTGAGGCTAAACAGCATCGTGTCTTCCGCTCCGTTGTTTAATATCAGATGTTTTATTAAGGGAATTAAAATAAAACTTGACCTAAACAAGGCAGGCCTCCTGCTATTTTTAGAACATTATGCTGTATTCTATGTTCTTATTTCGCAGGCCGGTGTGTAATTAATGATGTGTGTCCTTCCTTCCCTTGCTAATTGATGCACGACCTTTTGGGAGCTGGGCGTCATTATCAAATGTAATCATGCAGAAATGTGAAAAGTGGAAAAAGGAAGAAACAACAAAAACAATCCCCTTTCCTTGATGTTTTCTCACAGTTGAAGCACGGGGCGCATTGCTTACAGTTCAGGACTTGCATGTCTCTCCCACTGCTGCAGGCTCCGTGGACTTTGAACAGCCTTTGGCTCCCAGTGCCTCCACGATCCTCTTTAGAGAAGTCGTCCTTAGTGTGCCTGCTCCTCCTGCTGCCCCTTGCCCTGGCATGTGGCAAGGGGGCAGAGGAGCCTCTCCCTCCATTTTCTGCTCAGTGATCTCCATCTCACTGCCGTTCACTTTCAGGTTGGAAGGCAGGTGTGCCGGAGACCGTAGGCTCCTTTAATCCCTATTAAGAACAGCAGATCACAGTGGCCCCTCTGGCCTTGTTCCCTATGACTATGAAACTAGCTTTAGCTGCACAGCGATTTAATCTTTCTAGTGGAAATGTAGTGCTGGTCAAAGGTCTGTGTTGCATCTTTTAGGATGGTTTCTTAGCTCCGTGAAGTTAATAGTGAGGCAGCGTCTGCTCCAACTCACAGATTTTGGCAGGTGTGTGCAGCACACTCACCTACCTTCCTGCAGCTCTGCTCTCTTGCAGGGAGAGGTCCCAAAGAGGACTAAAGACATGCAGCAGGCAGGTCTCCACTGCAGGCCCCTCTTCTCAGTGCCACCCAGCCAGTGATCACAGGGAGCGAGTGAGCAAGCAGCTCTGGGCTGTGTTATGAGCTGTGACGGGATGAGAAGCAGCTCCGCGTCATTTTATCTCTAAAACTGACCTGGTGCAGCCCGTCAGCTGCTGCAGGTCCTTGCTGAGAATGCAGACAGAGTGAGCTGGGGTGCCTGCTCTGCACAATGCTCTGCCTGTGCCTCTGGGAGGAAGAGAGAAGGGCTGATGGGGGTATCTGCTCCTTTGGCTGGTCCCCCCAGCGCTGCTCCTCCATCTGCAGTTAATTTAGAGCCTACCTAAAGTGCGTCCACAACTACGTTTAAGCAAAAGTGGTTACCATAGTAACACTGGAGCTTTTCTAAATGCAGTCTATGATGTAAACAACTGAAACGGCTGTCACCCCAAACAGTTGTTTATTTCGTCTGCGTAGTTTATTGAGTATTTAAATCTGTTGTAGCACACACAGATTTACCGCTTCTAAGTATAACTTAGAGCAGTAACACATTTTTTTCTTTTTGCTTCCATTTCAGCTGATCTGTTTCCATGTCGACAGAACACATTGATAAAGAATTGACATTCTGACTGCATGTGGCAGTGCAGGGTATGAGGTGGTAATTAAAGTAAATCAATGTTTCTAATGATGGCGATGTTAAAACTGTGCCAAAATCCTGGGATTCCCATGCACAGTAGCCAGAGATTGCTTCTTGAAGCTGCAGAGAGCGAGGCAGGAATTCTCAAGGGAGCAGACTTTCTTTGCGAGGTTTTCAAGCCTTCCTGCTTATAGATGCAGAAATACTGGGAAAGCAAACTCACTCGCTCCCTGCCTGTCTCTCAGAAAAATGCACCTAGCACTGTCTGCGTGTGCACGTGTGTATTTGCTTTGGCTCATCCAATTCTAATCTAGGTGCAGCCTAGAAACGCATAAAGCGTGCATTAAGAAAATAGAACTCAAGTCTTGGACTACAAACCTGTTTTGAGTCAAGTTTCTGGCAAAAACTGTGGAGCAGGAGGGCTTAATTAGCCCCCTCTCTACTCTTGATTTTCTCGTGGTGAATGTATGTATTGAACTTATTGAGGGACAAGAAACATGGAGGCCCAGAAGGGTGTCTTTTAAACTTGGAGGCCTGCTCAACAAAGGCCTGCACTCCAAATTGTGTACTTGGGGAATGAAAGTGGACTGCTTTTCTCTGTCTGTGTGAGCAGCATGTAGATTCACAATTGCCACAGTTGAGGTGTCGTTGCTGTGTTTGTTTTGCTTTCTGTTAGAGCCTAGAGCAGCTCAGATCTGCATTAAGCACCCCATTTTTACACCTTGGGAGAGATGGACATAGTCCCCAAAATTCCCAGACTAAGCAGGCAGCAGTTGGGGAGAGAGAAAATGCTACCCTCATTTTGCAAGGACAGAGAGGGATTGAAAGGAATTTGTTTAAAGCTGCAGATAGGAGGATGCAGGCTCCCTACCTGCAGTTTGGGTGCCAGAAAATCCCTCATCTTCTATTTTCTCAGGGTCATACTGAGTCTTGTGGCAGGCATGGAAATTGACTTCCATGCTCCTTAATTGAAATGTGTTCACTTCCAAGGGTGAGCAGAGTTTGGGAATACATTTACGAGGAGACATTTAGCTCTGTGGGGACGTTCTGTCCAGCTTGAAGTGGGATTGAGTTAGTAATTTCTGATATTTTTGGGTCTGTGCTAACTTCCTGGTCTTAAGCATCTAAATGACATGCCTAATGGTCATTGTTGCTGTGGATTCTGATGGTAGCCACTGGAAAGAAATAGTTGTGTCCAAGCAACAGCACAGGTCACCTTCATCAGACTTTCATCATCATCAGTCTTTCATCAGATCAGCAGTACTACTGCTTTGTGAATGTATAAATTCACTTGTTCTGTCTTCCATATTGTGAGTTCATACCATGTCTGCTTTTTTGATAGACCCACGAATTTTCTTTGTCTAGGGAGGTTTCCATGTTTAGATTAAATTCTTAGGTATTGTTTTAGAGAAAAAAATGTAAACGCCAATAATAGTAAAGTGATTCCTGATACCACTGAGGTGTACTAAAATGTGGTGAGTTTTATGCTGTCCTGCAAGCACAGAGGAGCAAACACCTAACCCCAAATGCAGTTGTTTGTGTATTGGAGAAGGGCGATGAATAGAATAAATCCCCCACATGTGCTAATGATCATGCTAATTTTATTTCCAGACTGATGCTTTGGAGGATCTCTGAGCATTTCTGAAGAACTAAAGAATTATTCCTCACAGCAGCCTGCAAAGTGGTAAGTATTATTACTGTATTTTGTAAATGTGAAAGAATTGTGAGATATTGATAAGCAGAGAAATTGCCAAATCAGTCAAATCAGTGGCAAATAACTTTTCCCCTGTAGAAAAATATCACTCTTTCTGATACAAGGTGAGTACAATGTTGATGTTTCTGCAAACAAGCCATTGCGGAATGACTTTAATTTGATTGCCTCAGAGTGAGACTTTTTTTAGGGTGTATTCTGTGATTGTCACTGAGGTGGTATAACATAAAGAATAGATTGCAGCTGAGAGGGGATTTGTAATCTGTTTGTTGGGCTTGAATATTGGCAGTAGCTGGCAGTAGAACAGCAGCTGGTTAGATGGGTCCACACAATAATGAGGGCTAAGAAGATCTAGCGCTCTCAGTTGAACTGCTGTTGGCCTTCCTTATCATATTACCTCACCTTCTAGCTGCAGGGACTAACAATCTTTCAAGGAGGTACGCACAATACTGTTTTTCCCCCTTGCATTAGGGGGAGGAAAGCAGCAGAGGCTGTGGGTGTTTTTTCTGAGAGGCTTGGCTGACTGTGGGGGGGGAGTTCTGTGAAGGGTAACATCCAGCACCAGAGGGATTTGGCTTTGGAAGGAGCCAGGGCAGGCAGGTGTACCTCCTAATGCTGCAGCCTCTCCTACCTCACTCTGCCCTAGGTGGGGTGTCTCACTGGAAATGCTTTACCATAATCCTGTGGCTTTCAGCTGCCAAGCTGTGTTTCGGCACCTATAGCTATTGTTCCATATGGCAGTGCTGTTTCTACCCTCATTTATTAGCTTGGATTAATTAGCAGGCATTTATAATAATCTGATAGACCCGTACAATAAGCTACTGTCATGCTTTATCATAAATAATGGCCATAGTAACCGCAGTGATACTGTTTTACTTAAATGAAGGTGGTTGACACATGCCGTTAAGAATGAACTGAATGTGATATGTAACATAAACTGGTTATTAACACGTGGTCCCTGATGTTCACAAGCTCTGGAAATCCATTCACAATCATAAACAGCAGAGTTCTGAACAATGAAAGGACAATCACAAACATTTGCATGCAAACTAATGCAAAATGGAGGAAATGTGTAACCAGACACAGATAGCTGCTGAAGAAAAACAGTACCAGAAATTCTGTACTAAAGACCTAGACCTTAAAAGGAGTAAACAAGACCCATCCTTAAGACACAACTGAGAAATCTTTGTGGAGAACAGAGGGAATATATAAATGATAGATGTGTAATGATGCTTGGTTATAATCGCATACAGCATGACTACAGTGAAAGTGTGAACCTAATTCTTTTTCAAATCTGAAACAAAACCTTGCTTTTACAACCTAGAATGTCTTAGCTTTGCTGAGGTGCAGTTTTGGAACCAGTAGTTGAAAGAAATCTATCATTCTAATAGTTGAACTTGCCATTTCTTCACCAGTGTTGTCCAATGACAGAAAGGGGACGATGAAAGAAACCAGTTACTTTACAACCCTTTGTATGAGTAAAGATGTGGTGGGAAATGTAGGGCTTTTAAAAAAATAAATCTAGTATATTAAGCTGTAGTCTTATGCCATTCTAAAATAAAAGGAAGTAAGAGTTTGTCAGTGACAAAAACAAAACAAAATGAAAACAATCTTGTGGGATTTTAATAGAATTGTAAACCACGTTCTTTTGCCTTTGGGAAAATGCAGGGTGTTACTCACAGTTCTGCTTGGTTTCATTCAGTTCTGAATCGCTTTTTCTTGTCAATGGGATGCAATTCTCATGGAGTGAGAATAGGGTTAATGGATGTGCACACTAGTAACAGTGAACTGTAGCCAGTTTAAGGATCAGTACCAAAGCTGTTCTGGAGGTAAGAAAAAGGGGAGGTTGAAAAGAGACAAGCGGCAATACAGTGTTGTGAGCACTGGTTTCTCTGTTGTTACTTCGTGACACAGGTTGCAACCTGAAACATACACAATTGAAATACTACTTCAAGCTTTCTTAACCTTCAAAGAGGGTCAGTTCTACTGGTGAGAATGGAGCAGAGGACATGGGAAGGGCAGTGGCTAGGGCGTACTGAAACCTAGTGGGGCTTTCTGCTGGGGCAAACATTATTGAGCAGTCCCTATGCTGCTTTTTGAAGGGGTAGGCTGTCTGTACTGGTGAAGATAGGTGTGCAGACGCAGACCTCCTAGTGCTGTGAAGAAACCTGGGACCAGAAAGAATGCTGCAGTGATTCAGAGTTAGTAGGTTTCTGACCAAAAACAGGTTGAAAGTGCACACAGTGAGACGTGCAATACTGCTTTCTTCCTGTGCTGCCCTGAATGTGCCAGGTACAGACCAGATCTTTGTCTGCCTCGCAGCAGAGGAGCACTGTAGTAAGTAACTGATTGTTCCATTAATTCTCCCATTTGTGTGATGTGAAGAGCTGCCACAGGAAGCAAAGCTGTGGGTCTCTGCTGGCAGGGGAAGCTATGACTGGCAAGTGCATGTCACAGAGAAAGGGAGTTTCCAGGGTGTGAAAAATGTCTCACCTTGGCTTTTGTTTGGGTGTCGAAATGCTGAGCCAGCATCCTGATGCACTTTGTTATTCTGGAAGAAAGCTATTCCATTTATGCCTCAGGTTTCTGTAAGAACTGCTGGGCCAGAGACTGGCCTGTAATTGCAGCTGTCAGCTCGCTGTTAAACGGAGAGATGTAAAATACCTCCCTGCACATCATTTATTAACATTTAAAATCCATCAGGGGACATATAAAACGTTTCTCTTTCTGTAACATTTATAAACTACCGAGGAACACAGACACATTCCCCTATATTAATTACTCTAATTTAGGCAATGTCCGTGGAGGGCCCATGAGCACACCAGCTATGATTCCCCCCACAATCCTTTTATTTCTAGTCATTGCGGTTCCCCTGAGCCCCTTCCAGCTGCAAATACTCCCAGCATGAAGCAGAGTAATGCTGGAGAGTGAATGTATTTCCAGACCTTGTATACATGAGGGAGTTGCACTGAGATGACTGATAAACCTGCTTAGTTAAACCAATGCAAAATATGTTGTGGGCAGTCTTATTTCATCTGGCTGCTTCTTTTAGATGTAGATTAGCTTTGAAATCAAGTAAACCCCCATTTAACATCTTCAAATAAAGATGTATGAAGGCATTCACATCAGTTTAACTTGAATTGTTTCAGTCAGATGCAAATGAAACCGGTGAAACTTTCTTGTACTGAGATGACCTCAGTAAATACAAATTTCTGTCTGTCTTCTACAGGCCTGAGGGGCTGCAGCTATTCTGCAACTTTCTTTTCACAAGGCATCATTTTAATCACCTAAGCCAGGAGCAGGGGGGGGGGGGGGGGGGGGGGGTGTTATAAACTCTGCCTGATCAGCGTAATTCAAGGGAGGGACATTTAGTAGTCAAGAAGGAAATGAAAGAAGGCAGCTTCACTTGTGCACCTCCCCTCCTTTTAACCTCTTCAGGCCTGCTGCTGTAAATGTGTTGGGCCTGCTATACATCCTCGGTGCCTTACTGTTGCTGGCAGAATTTGCTAGGGGGCTGGGACATGTAGCTATAGCCCAAGCAATGCATCTGTCTGGGGTGAGGTCACCCTGCTGCATCTTCAGATAGTGAATTCTCCAGAGGTTTCAATCTTCTCTGCCAGACCTTGTGATTGATACCCACATGCCAGAGCAAGAAAATGAGCCGTCCTTTTCCTCCTGGGTTATTTCACCAGCTGTTAAAATAGCTGATGAAAAGAAACTTGGCTGCTTGCAGTAGACATGTTTTCCTGTGGTAACATGACATTTGGAGAGTAAAATGGACGTCATCATGAGTTTCCCCCATGATATAATTTGAAGAGTATTCCCCAGCCACATGTGCTGAGCTGTGAGAGTTGTTGCTGAAAGCACATAATGTTGTGTATGCTTAATTTTAAATGAGTATACCGTGGTAAAGTCTGTATGTGTTACAGAATTGCCAAGGTTTCAAATGAACAGACCTATGGTTTTCTTCATCAGGGATGAGGCCAGATGAATGTTGCTTGCCACTTTCCTGCTCTACAGTAGCCCTGTCGCGGGGCTGTGTTTTAGCAAGTATCCCACGTCAGCAATGGAAAGGCAGTGTGAAATATGTGGGGAGGCCCCAGTAGGGTTGTTGTGCCGAGGGTGGCTGAGGAGGTCCGGTGCCCCGAGGAGGGTCCTTTGGCAGAAGCATTCTTACCGTGAGCTGTGCCACTAAGTCATATATCATAGGAGGGCTGAAATTTGTTTTTAGCAATTCAAGAACAAGATCCTACATCTGTTCCTAATTACAGGTAGAGATCTCAGAGGAGGTCTGAGTTACAGTGTATGTGGATATCAAAATGCATAGCTCTCATTACTTGAATAGGTAAATAATTTTATTCATCATCTGTGCGGGGACGTAGGAAGTGTAGCCCAGGAGATGTTAACAATTAACTGCAATCTCGTTTGCATTACCAGCTATCAATATCTTCAGCTCTTCTGCACAGTAGTTTAATATTGACTTTGTAAACCTTCTGAGAAGTGGGTTGGGGGTTAACTTTTTTTTTGAGAATCGGGCATTTAAAATATGTATTTATATTTTTTGCCAGATTGTATTTATTTTCTATAGAAAAAAAATGGTAGTGTATTTTTTCGTGGTTCTTTGTTTTCTCTTGGGGTCCAAACATCTTTTGTAATATCTGGGCTATCTCAACTCGAGACTGGCTTCCATTCAGGTTGAGATGCTAACCACCATGCTGGACTGTTTCCCGTTTCTGAAACAGTTTTCCCTGGATCCCAGAGTTTTAGTTTGGGCAATATTGGTGTTGTTGCTCATCCTTTTGAAGGCAACTATTTCTTTCCCCTGCAATATACAGATACTACAATCCGTTAAGTGCAAGTATTTGCTCTTGGTTTTCAAAGGATGTGCCTTCACTGTAGAGTGCATCAGGAGACTCCACAGCCCGTATTAGTGCAATTTATTGCTATAGATTGAAACGGACAGAAGAGAGAAAAATAATGAGAAGTGGAGCTATTTGTGGGCAAATACTCAATAATTCAAATTTATAACTTGAGTTGGCTGAAGTGAAGCGCATTGGTGCCTTTTTCTGAAGTTGTCTTCATGCTTAGAGAGTATAGGCAAAAATGTGAGTTACTTCTACACAGCAGCTGCTAATGGGACTCCCCTCTATGGCCTAACCGTGACACTGCAGCACAACTGTCCTCCCTCTAGCACTCCTAACTCAAAGGCAGTTAACTCAAGGGCATGCAACTGCTGGGAGACCCTTTTCTGTAGTAGGAGATTCCACCTGTATCCCAACCAGTGCAAAATACTGCTGCCACATTGGTTCTGCCCTCTGCTAACTGTGGTATTAGGAGTGCTTTGTTGGTTTGTACGTATAGGGTTGGGAAACCCCCGGAGAACCTTTGCATATGCTGTGATGTAAAGTACTCCCCTGCTGTTCCTTCACTTGTTAAGTGTGTTGAGGTGAGCAGCACCTACCTGCGAATGGGAACATCACAAAATCTGGACGTTGCAAAGCAATGTATTAAACTGGAATTCAGTCCCAAATATGTTGGAGTTATTAGTAAAGTTAGGATGCAGCTACAGCAGTATGGATGGTAAATAGATGGCAGCAAGGATTTATTAAAAGTAAATCATACAAACGAACAGAAGTTCTTTCTCTGATAGGATAAAAAGCTTAGTGGATAAGGTAAATCCCCTCAGTTTTGGGAACATTCTTCTCACAGTTCCATGCCAGATTCTTATAAGAAATTTAGGAGCCTGGATAAGATATAATTTTTATAAAATAAGATGGATTGTAAGTCATTTTGAGCGACAGTAAATATATATGTCAAGGTATATCTAAAGTGCTTGTCACATTGGTGCTTATATACATATTAATAACTCAGATTTGGGAGAGGAGAGAGCTGTCTTTCAGGAATCAATTCTGGCTCCAGTACTAAGCTAATGTGCTCTATTTTCGTTAATTGCTTTGATGGTAGGATTACGACTTCATTGATTGTATGTGTGAATGATGTTAGTCATGTTGGGACTGCAAATACCATGCAGAGAGCAGTCATTAAATTATAACCTTTCCTAGACACGTCCCTGGCATACAGCGTCAAGCCTCAAAGAGGGAATGTGCACACAGCTCAGCTGCTCTGGAATTCTTCTGTAAGCCAAAACTCCCACTGTCCTTCTAGCTACAGTCAAGACGTGCTCTCTATTTACAGTTGCATTTAAAAAAAAAAGCTTGAAAAATGTATATTAAAGGAACATCAAGGTTGTAAAGCGGACCACTGAGTAATTATGAAATAATAGAATTCAAGTGGCCTGTATAATTTTATTTCAGCTTCCTAATGCATATGTATTACGAGCCGGTCTTCAATTCCAGGAATCCATACTATTTTTAGCTCAGGATTCTCCTTCGGTAGCCCTCCATGCAGGAAGGAATTTCATGCAGGCTGAGTTTTGCTTCATGTGATTTCATGAAAAATTCCTCTGAGCTTCATTCCATGCTGGTTTGCAGCCCACTGTTTCTCATGGTTCTTTTACAGAATTAAGGTATGCACGCAGAAATGGGGAACGCTTCAGTGAAATGTTTCAGAAACATGGAGAGAAGGAAATACACAATCTTGAAGTGCGGCAGTAATATCAGGAATTTGCAATATCTAACATTTTTCATAAATCAAACTTAAAAACAACCATCAAAACCAAGCAAACCTTAGAGATTCAAGTTTCACTGCAGATATTTTGCAATGCCTTTAATTGAAGTCATAATGCAGTCTATATGTACACTGAATCTTTGTGTCTGAAGATTTGCACTGTTGCCTTAGATGCATGACAATTAGGCATTTTCTGTTGGATGCTCTGGATAATACCATTAGATGCACAATAATTAGGTATTTTAATCTCATTAATATTCATTTTCATACATTTAAATGCCTCTCTTATAGCATTTGTTAATTAACGTACATTACAATGGTATATTCCTCTTCCCCATTCACCCGTTCTGACTAATTTAATGAGCTGACATATCAGATGACTTTTCTTACTGGATTCTGCTGTCGTATCTCTGGTGGGAACAAAGCTGTGGTTATCGTGTTGTTTGTGGGTGGTATTAGTGCTGCTTTTTTTCTCACAAGGAATCTGGGGCATGGACAGCCTGTCCTCAGTGATGCTGTTGCTAAATAGATGGCTCCTCGCCGTGCATTTCCTTTTGTTCGTATTATTGTTTCCCACATCCCAGAAAGAAAGTTTGGGTCCCAATGTGTTTTGTGAATTGAAAGTGAATCCTGTTTGTACCTCTAAAAGCTTGCGTTTCTTCCACCACAGAAAGTAAAATGCAGCCTGCAAAACTGCAGGACGTGGCAACAATTAAAAATAGCTTTCCTCACTCTTCTAAGTAGGACTAATTTAAAAGGTAAACTAAAGCATTCAAGGGAGTTGAAGGAAATCCCTGTCTCCTGACAATGTCTGCAAGGAGGTGAAGTAGTAAGTGAAAAGCTGCTGTATAATTACACCTACTGGGGATATTCATTATGATTCTTGGGTTACTCCAGAGCCTGACTATTAGTATTAAGTTAGACAGCTTGCCTGCGCGTTGTGCAAATATTTTAACAGACTGCACAGCACCTCCCACAATAACGTCTGTGCTTTCAGTTCCTGTCTTCTGCCAAATACAAATAATAACAATAACGGTAAACATACAGTGAATAAACTTAGTTTCTTCATTGATTTAGCAGATAGAGTTATTGTGGTGATTTGCTACTGTTTTTTGAGTCTCAGTTCATCAAAAGTTAACTCCCTAAATTCTTCGTACTGATAAATTGAAAAGCAGTCTCAGCAGTTAACAGATTATTCAAATCCAGATGGAGAAAACACACCTGGAGGGGAATTTTCAGAAGGGCTCAGTGTCAACTTAACTCTGCTCCTACTGAAGTCAATGGGAGTTAAGCCAGTATGGAGCGATTTTCAAAATCTTAACCCTTGGATCTGCATACCCATCTGAGTTTGGTGAGGTTTCTTCTTTAGGAGATTCCAAGTTATTAGGGAAGAGATTTCCAGTAGCACCTGGGGGATTTAGAAGCACAGTTCAATTAGTCTTTCACTGCAATTTGTGCTTCTAAATACCTGAGACAGGTTTGGAAATCTCACTCTAAAGCCCCGTCTCAGCTGCTGGTTAAAGCCTCAGCACACACGTCTATTCCGATAAAAACGGGATTCCGGACTGAGGCACATGCAGGATTTTGTGTGTGGTTAGACAGTACACTGGGAGAACAGGTTGTCACATTATCGTTAACTGTAAATGAAGAGCACTGTCAGCTGGGAAATGTTTGAACAACATTTCCAATGCTGCTGCTGTGGTCCTGTGCTGGGTTCAGCTAACGCTGATGAATCACGTTCTGTGACCTCTGCTAAGCCGAGGGGCGCGTAACTCCCAACTGGTGCCGAGAGGGTAAGCTAGTGTCTGTTTGGGTCATGATGGAAGGATCTGGTGCTCCACTTTTTGGGCTGCCGTGTCATTCAGGACTGATGTGTACGGTTTTATGTCAGACAACATGATTTGCCTAGGTTTAGTGGCTCATGTTCGTGTGTTTTTTTGTGCAGCACAGCTGCAGCCACCCAAGAAAACCCTACCCCATAATACAGGTAAGACAATAAGATTTAGGTGTCTTGACAGCCCTCACATTTTCTGCTGGTGAGAAAAGACAGTTCCTGCTTTCCTGTATTTCATGGGAGTGAAAGTACCATTCCTTTTAAATGTCTGGAAGAGAAGGGGAAGAGGGATCCATCAGGGTGTTAGAAACAGAGAGATTTTCAGCTGTGGTTCTTAGGAGGAAGAGTTCAGAGCCCAGTCCTGCTTCATTTGGAGGCAGTGAGGCCCAGCTACCCCCCAGCCTGTTTGGGAGCTCCAGCCATGGTGTGTGTCTGCTTCCGAGTTTAAAGTACTTACTTTGCTCAGAGGATACAGTGTATGTTTTACACAGAAGTATGTTTTACATGCAGTACACTGATTTAGAGGTCAAATATTCCTTCAGATGAATCCCAGCATTACCACTGATGGAAACTAGCAGGGAAGTTGGTGAACAGCATTACTATGAGAATGATGTTTTGTACCATACATCTCAGGACTCTTAGCGAAGAATGCCTTGCTTTACCTTTTAAACTTCACTGTAGTGTAACTGAACAAGAATTTGGGGTTGGGAGGTGGAAGAATGGGAGTAAGAAACCTGATAAGTGTTCTCCTTTAAAAAAGATGGCTAAAATGGATATTTAATTTAAATTATTTTAGTTGTTATTACCATGCAAACAAAGAGGAGGAAATTTGTAATTTATAATGAGATTGTCATGACATAATTAACTTTAACAGGACAGCCAGCCTTGGTCTTAGCTTGGCTAAGCAAGTGGGTGAAGAAAAGTAAGTCTGTTTCTGTACCAGCCCCTTTCCTCAGCAAGCCTTGTATTTCTGTCCTGGGGGGGGAAGCAGGAACATTGTGGCTGCACACCTAGAGAAATATCAGATGCTCACCTCCTGTGAGTAGGGGACAACCAGGCAGGGGGAAATGGGAGGAGCTTCATCATGGTGAGTGCATGGGGGTAGCGAGCTCTGTAAAGCAGAGGAAACTGCAAAAGGGAGGAATCTGGGGGTGAAGCACAACTCATGTCAGCCCCTTCAGGGCTGTACAGTACTGACACTAAACCAAGCGTACTGTGGCCATTTAAAGGGAGAGCATTTGGACTTTCACTGGAACTAACCAGTAAAGAATGGCTCCAGAAGGCTCAAATTGTACTCAGAGCTGAGCTTACCTCTCTCATCTCCTTATGACAGTACCTTTGTTTAAACAGAGAGCCATGGAAGCTGCTGGCCCATGGCATGGAAGAGCTGCAGCTGTGATGGCATGAGACAGGGGGCAGAACCAGCACAGGTGCCTGAATTAGGCACAGGGTTGTTCTGTACCCCATGATGCCACGTGGAGGGCCATAAAGGCACAAGCTGTGAACTGGGGTCTGGCTAGTGCTGGGGGGTTGGTGGGTGTTGCTCAGCAGCAGTGAGTCCTTGTGTTGCTGGTGGGGCATTGGTTGGTGAATTGCAGCTGTGTGTGTTGCTATCGTTGCACATATGTTTCCATTTTCTTCTTCTGTCTTAACAAATAGTTTTTAAGTTCTGTCTGGTTTCCAGTTCTCTCCTTCATCCCACTTGCGAGGGAGTGAGCGAGCAGCTGCGTGGTGCTGAGCTGTTGCCAGATTAAACCACAAAACTGCTGTGGGCATCAAGGGAATGGAAGAGAGTTCAAAACAGCCATCTCTTGGCCTGTGTGAGGTCAGGCACTGTGGAGCTTACCACAGATCAAAGCACAGCTGCATTACAGGAGCCCTAATGGCATGGGAGCTGTTGTGGTCATGTGGTGATAGGTCTGGAGGCAGCCAAGGTAGAGATACAGGAAGTGAAGGAGTGAGCTGTTGTCTCCTTAAAACATAACAGGTAGAGAGGGAGAGGAGTGATGTTACCAAAAAGGATACAGAGGAGTAGGAAGAATATATCTCCATGACCTGCAGAAAGCACTGGAGAGCTGTGGATCATTCTCTGATGAGGGATGGAAAGGCCCTCGACTCACAGAGATTCATGTCTGGTAGTCAGTCTTTGAACGTATCCAACCTAGTTTACTTTGGTTTCTGTGAACAACTGCGGCTTCTGATGAACAAATGTTAGATATGCCTGTTTGGTTCTGTATGGCTTGGCTGGCCTTTAGGCTTAGCCTGGTGTGATGTGTAATGAGGGCTTTGCTTTGGCAGGGATTCTGTTTAGGATTTGATGATTTGGAAAGTAGCACTTCCTTCCCTCCATTGGTCTGTTAGAGGGAGTAAGTCACTGCTGTTGTTCTCTCATTTGCTTGGAGAGGTGTGCTGATGAGGGGAACATTATTATAAAGACTCTGGTTTCCTATCCTTCCCTTCCTTGCATGTTCCTCTCTTGAGCTAGCACATCCCACTTATACAGAGGAGAAAAAAAAGACTGGAAAGGGAGCCCATGGACAAGTGGCTCTAGAAGGGAGAGATGAGTTTTTTAATTAATGGCTTCTGTTTGCTCCTGCCAACCAACCTAGTCTACTTCTGCCTTTAACTGGCTGAAGGAGAAGAGCTTATGGGGTGAACAGAACTTGAGACTATTCAGTTCACAAGGAAACAGTGAATATGCAGTGAATAAACATCTGGGAGACATCAATCCTGGTGCCAGTGTGAAGCTACTTTTATGTCAACACTAGTAGGATGGGCAGGCAAGATATAAGATGGGTGAGAGAAGAATTTCAGGACATCCCTTGGGCCATCCATAAACTTGTGCAAATCCAGAGCTAAGGATTCTTTGTCCCTCCTCCAGCTGAGCTGCTCACAGTGCTGTGTCTGAAGGCTGGAAAACAGCACATATGCTAAGGTGAAAATAGCAGCACACATTGTATTTTGTGCTGTTCTCTCTCCTGACATAATCAAGTACTGTAAGTTTTACATACCAGTGCACAGATTACTGGCATTTACTCGGAAGCACGAGGAGTAGGCTGGCAACTGCTTGGAGGCACGCGGAATATATAGGCAATTGCTCCAGAGCATGGGGAATGCACAAGCAATTCAATTCCCAACTGGTTTCTAGGCAGGAGCTACCAATTAAAATTAAAAGAATAAAAGGCTGCAAGCTTGGGACTGATGATGTGCTCTGGAGAGAGGAGTTGCCAACAGCTTGTGCTACAAAGATGCCTCTCTTTCAGTGGATTTCAAATGGCAAAAGAAACTCAGGTAACAGATCATTCTTTTCTTCTGGCTTCCCTGATTTTCATGTATTCAGTCATGCAGCCAAAATTCCTACAAAGACAGACAGGGCTGCTCCCCATGAATTCCAAGCAGCAAGCCAACCTTTGGAGAACTGATGCAGTGAATATGCCAGCAGTCAGCTGTACCTAGGAAGCAAGATTTTAAAACCAAGCCTCAGACACCTGGGTGCTGAATGATGGAGCTCAGATAATCTACGAATGAGAGTACGGTATTGTACATACATGAAAGGATTTAGGGTTTAAAAAAAAAATAAAAATCTTACCCATCTAAATATGCCTTTCCCATTAATTGTTAATGAATCTCTGAAGTAAAACTTCCCTTCTGATGGAGAAAACTGAGGCCTAACTAGGTGAGGCTATTCGG
The DNA here is from genome assembly GCA_035772895.1 of Perdix hodgsoniae. Classification (NCBI taxonomy): domain Eukaryota; kingdom Metazoa; phylum Chordata; class Aves; order Galliformes; family Phasianidae; genus Perdix; species Perdix hodgsoniae. The sequence continues at coordinate 46,162,926 of JAPSGF010000002.1, forward strand.
CGTATGTGGGATCTGCATAGCCTCTGCATTTATGCTGTGCCCATTACAGGGAGCCTGAGAATCATGAAGGAAACAGGCAAATTTTAACTGCAGTTACCAAACTGCAGCTGCCTTGGGGCAGATGAAATCACAAATCACAATCTGTCATTGGTTTTGAAGTCAAAGCATGCTTTCCTTGCTCTTCTCAGAGGTCAGGTGAATGTTAATGAACTCAGCATTCCACCAGCCACAGAAAAATGAGTGCACTAATGCAGTACTCCAAATGTCTGGAAGTAATGCATGCATTATTTTAGGATGCATTTTGTCCATGCGGTATTTAATAGGGAAGCAGAAGGAAAATGAACATGTTTCAGGTACATCACCTCCAACTTCTAACTCAGGAATCTCCACACCACAGAACGGAGTGCGCTACCTTGCGTCAACACAATTCTGTTCCATTAGGATTTGCCTTGTGGAGAACAAGTTGTGTAGCTCTCAGGTTTTTCTGTCAGAGAGCTTAGCGTAGGAACTGACCTGCTAGCAGGCGCAGGATAGGATCATTTATTATTGCTTAGCTTAATAAACTGCATCTTAAATTATGATATCGATTACAGCACAGAATGAAAAGGCTGAGCTGGCATTATTGTATTTGACACAAGAAGCATTTTAAAATGTTTACACTGATTGCATGGTGCGTCAGTATTGTTTTTGGAAAGCAATAGACTGAAAATACGGTGTTACATAAAGTGCTAGGTGCTTCTGAATTCATTTACTTACATTTTCATCTAAAAATCAAAGATTTCACATGGCAGGTGGAGCTCATCCGTGGCTCTTCTCCCCGTTAACAAATACAAGCCAGTGTTTAGTGTATCAATTCACCAAATTAATGACACTAAAACAGCAAAAATACGTTTGCAACCCTGGTAAGTTCTGTAGGATGCTCCCGACAGGATAAACATGTCTGCTCTGCCCTCCTTTCCTTCCCTCCCCCCCAAACAAGCAATAAAAACATTTTGCATAAACAAATTCCAAATTACAAGTAATCATAGGAAAGCTGACAAATGTATGCTATGCTAGTCTGTGAAAATACTAATCAAAGCAGCCTGTCAATTGTTAAAGTTAATGATTTAGATATGCAAAACTCTGACTAAATTTTTGTGGATAATTACATAATTACGGCTGGGTTAACACAATCAGAAATAGCTATTGCGTGCTCCATCTTGAAATCACCGTGGCAGTTCCCCACTATTTTTAAAAGACCTCTTTCCCCTTATTCCACCTGCACACAAAAAGCAGTAGGGAGGGGGGAAAAAAAACTGGGAGCCACCAGGGAGAAGAAAGCAAGTGAGGAGGGTGCCTGCTGCCTGCTCCAGCCCCTCTTCACCTCTGCTGGAGAACAGAGAACCTGCTGGGCTGGGTGGTGGTGGTGTGGGAATGCCAGTCAGATAGAGGGGGATTGGAAACAGGAGAGTTGGCTGCTGTAACAAACTGCTGTAACCTCTACCGGTGGATTAAAACCTATGAAAACGGGTGGGAAGCCTCTCTGACTGAAACGGAGTTTCTGCTTCATTTTAAAGGGCTTGCTGTGATACAGGAGCCTGGGACTGGCAAGGCTTACCTACGCCATTCCATTCTTTGTTAAATTATGAAGTCATTCTGACGGCCCTTTTGCTCACAATCAGTCTTCTTGCAGGTGTTTGGTTCAGAAGGTGCTGTGAGGCCACCAGATGCTCTGAAAGGCCCCTCTGGTTCATGCTGGGGCTGGAGGAAGGCAGGCTTTAGCGGAGAGGAGATCCAGGGAGGGGGTAAGCATGCCCAGTTCTCTGGGCACTGGTCTTTTTTAAACTCCTTTGAAAGTTGTTTTGCATTGTTATGTCCACAGAAATCATGAATTTCTCTTGCAGCACAGTTTTCTCCCTCTTGCATTGGCCTCATGGTCTCCTTTTATACTAGGTTTGACTGGTAGAGTGTAGAGATTCCAGCTGTTGGGAATTTCACGGAGGTGACAAAAGCATAAATAAAATGAATGTTGGGCTCTTTCCTGAATATCACATTGTCTGGGATGGGGTAATGATAGTGATTTAAAAAGTAATATATCTCTCATGTAATTTTTTATCATAATTTTTCTATACAGTTTCCATTAAATAGATAAATGACCTAAATGAGGAAGAGAAATAAAGTGAAAGCATAAAATCAGTCCCTGTCAAGAGGGACTGCATAGAAGGAGTTGAGATAGTGTGTCATCTTCGCTAGTGCAGATTGCAATGAGTGCAGCATGTAGGTTTCTGTTCTTCACTGGTGAAAATGCAGAGCTAATGGTGGTGACTGTGTTGAAAAAGAGTGTTTTGTAGTCCAGAATTTGCTCTGTCAAGCGGTTATTGTGCTCTTTGTATTGGTTGTAGTTTCCATGGAAACAATTAGAAGGCATTACTTTCAGAGCAACTTCTGTAGATTTGGCCCTGGACAAATTCCTCTTCACTCATTGCGGCCTGGGGAAGCAGCATGGTTGGACACCCGTGGTCTTGTGGGTGAGGGATATAAATGCACCTTTATGTAGATGCAGATGTGTCATCCTCCCTCCTAATATGTTGTCAAAGTCAGCTTGAAATAATTGATGATACAGAGCCGACGGTTGCTTTTGTTATATCCTCAAGAGAAACTGCTACAAATTCATTTGGTGGATTGCTCAGCCCGCAATAAGGGCATGAAATTAAATAGTGGTATGGTTGGACGTCTGAATGAAACCTGAAATGCTCTTTTGGAAACATTGCAGGCACCTGGAGCAATGGCAGGGCTCTGAGGCACTATTCACTGGTCTTACCCTGCTTACTTCTGCTGCGCTGATGAAGCAAAAATAAACTTCCTGTACTTAGACAGATTTTAAACATTTTTTCTACAAGACAGAAACCAGATGGAATATTTTCACAGCTGACACCAAAATTCACAGTTTTCGTGACTTCAGTGATATTATGATTTATACAGGGATTGTGTGTGTCGGCAGCCTCCAGCAGGCAGCCTCTTGCCATCCAAGCTTTTAAACGTTATTTGGATTGATAGGTCAAAAGATTCTACGAGCTGAGCGTAATGTGAAGTATCACTGGATTTAAATGGTAACTGTGGGCTGTTCTGGTTCTGTATCTTCACTATGAGGTGTAACAATAAAATATGTTAAAAGAGCCTCACTCCAGCAGGGATAGCAAACCCTTAGATGCCTTGAAATTAATCATTTGTAGAAGTAAACAAAGAATTGTCGTGTCAAGTCACGAGCACAAAGCAGGCTATTGACTTGAAGCCTTCATTGGCTCTCGTAAAGCAAGAGGTGAGTGGCAGCAGGCATAGTGCTGGGGCTGCCAGTCTCGCAAGCAGTGTTTTCAGATGGCCCTGAAGACAAAGAGGAGTTGAAGGGGCTTTTCTCCTTGCTGAGGAGCGAGCAGTCAAGTAGAAGCTGCAGGCAGCCCAGGTAGAGGGCAGGGTGGGGAGCAGGCCTACAGAGCTGGGCACAGGCAGGGGGTTCTCTCTGCTTCCTGTTTCTTTGCCCTCTATTTGTGCCTGGATCAGATGCTGTTCAGTGCATGTGAGCTTCTTTCCGCCTTTGTGGGAATTCCTGGTTTCCTGGGAAACTTGTGCTGACCTGTGCCTGAAGAAAACTTCAGAAACGCATTGTTTTTTTTTTTTTTTGTATTTAATGGCATTTTCTCCATGCCTAAGAGCAGCAGCTTGTTAACCTTGGTGGCTGCCTTTCTGTTTTCAGAGGTGTCTTCAGACTGTATATTTTCTCCTTAGAGTTTTAGGTGACGCATTTCTGGCTATGTGAGACTTACAGATCAGCACCGCACCTTGGTTGGTGCTCATCACGCCAGCGGTGCTGGAGTTAATCCTTGTGTGCTCTGTGTATTTATAGGATCCCGTTCTGTGAAGTCCACACCTGACAGTGCACCGGAGCTGGTTTGCACAGGGCTCCAGAGCTCTGAAAAATGCCTCGTCTGTAATCAGGTGTTTGCTTAGGAGGGGATGTGTTGTTGCTAGGGGATGTAAGTTCTCTCAGGCTTGGAGATAGATGGAGGTATATATAATTTCAGGTGCTTATAATATGTGCACCTAATCTTTATAGAAGGATTTATTGTGTAAATCAATGACAAAATAAATGGCAGAGGCTCCTACGCAGCAGGGCAAGGAAAGGCTGCATCTAATGTGCTTTTCCTGCTCAGCCACTTACTTAGTAAGGCTACTGGCACACCAAAGTATCCTACAGTCTTATTCCTGCATGCTTCAGATTCAAATCCAGCACAACGGTCAAAGAAATGGAGCATAAAACCACCCTGATCCTTCATGGTGACATAGTAGCTGATGATGTTTGGACCTGAGGCTATGTTTTTCCCCACAGAAATATGGTAGAAATACGGTAGAGACAGGGTGAGAAGATGGTTAATAACCTGTAGCAAACCCTACTAAGTTGTGGTCTATATAAATATTGATTCCAGTGATATCTCCTGAAAATCAGCATACGACAAAACATTTGGTGATAACATACGGAAGGGAGGTGTGGGAGACAGTTAGAGGAAGCCTTTCACTTTTCTGTACATGTTTATAATCTGGTGTCCTCAACATAATAGAGACTACATATTGAAACTGTCTGCATGGAGCCTGGCTTCCAAAAAATAAAAAGCGTTCCTGTGAATAGAAACACTGCCATTTTTTATGTGTTATTTCCTTGTTTGGACTACCCACACCCAAGCCAGCTTCAGTGAACACAGACACTGCATTATAGGGGCCATGCTAGTGAGCCGTTATTTAGAAGGCTGTACCACAAATCTGTAATGTAAGTAATGTTCTCCTATACACTGTCGCTTAAATCCAGGAAACCACATTTTAAATATGATGCTGATCTCTATCTAGGGGAGTTTAAACAAAAGCAGCCACTCTTACAAGATACTTCCTTTGGCTAAGCTGGAAATCCTAGGCATGTAGGAGCTAATCTGGCAAATTGCTTAAATGTATGCTTAAACCCGCGTGTATTTGCTTTGAAGTCAACGGGATTACTTGTATGTTTATACGCTTCAGTGGTTTCAGGCCTTGAAACATAGGAGGACATTTGGCATCTAGACAAGCAGGGCTAGAAGGAGCATGAAGAAATTATCTCCCTTCTCTGAGATTGGTTATACTTATGGCATTCCTGGCAGATTTTTTTTTTTCCTCGGCTGTTGTTAAAAACATCTGGTGATAGAGACTCCACAGCTTTCCCATGCTCTATTCCTGTGCTTCACTATTGTTACTATTACAAATGTTTTTCCCTCAAGTCTGACTTGCTGCAAGTTAAACCCATTGATGTTTGGGCTTTCTAGCTTACAGGAAGGTTGGGCATGACAGTCCTTGCCACACGTAAGAGTTTGGGAACTCTTGAGAAGAGTTGCCTTCTCAAGAACTCTTGTGTAAAGACCCCAACATTTCCAAATCTTTTTTGTAGTCCTCTGGTTTTCTTCCAGGGCTCTCCAATGCGTCCATCTCTACCTTGCACCCTTCCCCTTTTCTTCCCCTATTGAATTTCAGCCATTTCTTGGCTTCACTGTGATTTGTGAACATCTTTGCAAACTGGGAGCCTCCTTACTGGCAGCTGCCCTGAGCACTCCGTTTGTAATCACAGTAAGTGTGCTGTTTCAAGTCTAGATGGTTCATGAAAATACCAAACAGAATCATATCCACAGCAATTCTGTATCTTCCCGCAGGTGGTTTGTTTCGGCTGTGGGCAAAGGGTAACTTTCTCTGCATGTTCAGCCACTTTGTATCTGTCTTGTAACTTCTTCATTTTGGCTGTGTTTCCTTGCTGTGCATATGAGAGAGACAGCCCCAAAAGCTTGACTAAATCAGGAAATGTGACATCTCTTGCTTTGCTGCTGTCTACGAGGCCCGCTGCCCTATGGCAGAAGGAAATTAAATTGATTTGACAGGATTTATTCTCTAAAAATCCATACTAGCAGCTATTCATTTCGGTGTTATCTTCTAGGCGCTTACAAATAGTTTGATTACTCATTCTGGTGTTTTTCTGAGGATTGAAAACAAATTGACTGTCTGCTAAGTCTTCAGCTCTGCTTTCCCCCACTTGCCAAGCAAGGTCTTTTCTGCTCCCCTCCAGCCCCTGGGCAACTCTTCTCCACCACCAGCACTCACAGAAGTGACTGTCCAGCGATTTAGAGATCACATGAGTGGCTATTTAAGAATCTGAGGTTGAAATTCATTGTGCCCAGTCAATTTGAAGACCTCTAATTTATTTAAGGGCATGTTAATCTGCTCTTTTTAGGCCGTTATCTTCCTGCTGCTACATATTCTGTTCCTTGTCTGCACTGGCGTCTGTGTCCTTTAGAAGTTTCTCAGAGGCACTCCCAACTCTCCTTAATTATTTATTTTTGCCTTCTGTGAGGTCTGAGTTCAGGCCAACTGCCTGGGTTTAATCCTGCTGTCAGCTATGGTTGTGTTGCTTCTGAATTGAGGCGTAACTGGAGGCTAGGGAAACAGCCTTAATTTGTGCTTCTTATTCAGACAGCACTCCTGCTAATGTATGAATGCCCTGCTTAAAACTGAGAGCTGCAGTAATGGGACATGTGGTGTGTTGTGATTTGGGATGTCTGCTGACTGAGGCTGGGTCAGAGTTGATATATTGATTTTGATTTTTGTTTTTTGTCAACTAACTAGAATAAATGACTCAACAGTCAGTGGGAGAGGATTAAGAATACTCTCCTCTTTGTTAGGGATAAGAATTAATTTTAACAAATAGTCTGTCTAGAGAATTAATTTCACATTGCCATTTACCCCCTCAAGTTGTTTCTGGGCGCACTCTGCCTTTTGCAGTTGTACTGTTGTTCAGGAACTGGAGTGACAACTTTGTCCCTTCCTGTTTTCCTAAAAAAGTCAAGTAGAGAGCTTCGTTACAAACTTCACTACATTACCATTCTACTATCTGTTCTCATAATATCAGTATCTCCATAGTCAAATGAGGAATGTTTCATTGAAATTACTACTAGATTAGTAGCAATTGACTATATGTAAATCAAAAGTTTCTTTAAGTTTAATAGATTTGAGGGCTTTTAGTTTCTCTCCTACAGAAGAGTATTCTCACTCCTGTTATATTTTTCCATAATCTTTTTCTTTCTGAAAGGGAAAACTGCAAAGGTGCAGTAGCCAAAGTTGTCTCCTTGTTTTGATACATGCAGTGAGATACTGGGCTAAAAGAAATGGCAGTGTTCTACATAATTCCACAGGATCTGCTAGGGAAATAGCCTGATTTTATGGGAGCTCTTACGGAAAAATTCTGATTTTGTGTGGATTCAGGTGAAAAGATAAATTTCTCAGATTTCTAAAATTGCATGGATTTCTTGAGTTCCTTGAAATCTGTGACAGCCATGGAAAAACGCACACTTCTTGCCATGGAATAAATTTTTATTGCGGTCTGCAGAACTTTCTTTTCTGTATACATCCGTGTCTCTGACACGTGCATTCTGGACCTCCTGTTCATCTTGTATTCTCTTCCTGTGAATATTTTATGCTTCTTGATGGATGCATAGCACTCCGATCCTCAGATGATAGAAATCCATGGCTGCCTACAAAGGACGTTCAGCGTGCAAATGAGTGTGATGGGGAAAGGGTGTGAAAAATAAGAAATGTCAAACACAGGTCTGCAGGTTTTGTGCTTTTATACTAATACCAGCTTATTTATGCATTATAAGAGGGAAAATAATTGGGAATAAGGAATGGTAATGATTTGTTGTATTCAATGTGAGACCTAAGCAGTGCAGCATCAACAGCAACCTTCTTGCAATATGTAAAATCCTGGCTTTTGCAAAAGGTCCAGAACAAGACCACCTGAGGAACATATAAAGCTTCAGAAGAGAGTGATGGTATTGCAGCATCTCAATTTATTGTGTAAGCAATGCCCTCTATGGCTAGGACGCAAGTGTGACTGTAGCATGCTTGCCTTGTTCCCTGTCTCAACAGAGGAAGCAGAGCTGAAATGGATCTTGCTTTTCAAGGAGAGAAATTAAGACACAGAGGAGAAAATCCTCAGACAAGGCTTGAAAATCAATGGTGAGATGAGGTGAAAACTTGTAGGAAGGCTGTGTCAGAAGGGCATGGGAAATGACAAAGAGAGAGCGATGTTAGATAAGTAAAGGAATCAGAAAGGGAAGAATTGTGAAAGAGATTAAGTCAAATCTATGCAGGATTTTAAATGAAGAAGCCTGAACAGTATCTTGAGATGATCAGGGAGCCATCTGATTAGCTTTGATTTAATGATATTCTTGAATGTTTTTGTATGCCTGAGCAACCAGGACTGAGAACGTTCCCAATGGCGGAGCTGAAGTGTCTCGGAGGGAATCGCCTGGCGGAGCTGAAGTGTCTCGGAGGGAATCGCCTGCCCCTAGCTGGGAGGATGTGAGGAAACGTCACATGGAGCAGAGGCAGAGGGGTATGCAGGTCATTTCCTTGTACTGGCAAAGGAGAGGAGATGAATATCAGGGTCCTGATGATGTCCTGTGCTGCTGTTGCTTCAATAGGAAATATGAAGCAGAGAGCTGGAAGTGAGGCTGAGTGTTGGTGCAGTCAGAGCTGTCTATATTTAGCCAAGCCACAAGGAGTTTCTGCAGGGCAAGTGGGACAAATGGAAAGGGATGTCTGGTATATGAGGGAGCTGTTTGTATTAGATGCAGCAGGCACAGGTATTTGTGCTCCACGTGACGCTGTGCTTTATTGCCTGCTACTCATTCTCTTTACTGAACCGAATAGGTTCCCAGGATCTCTATTCCCTTTTGCTCGGTTTCTGTAAATGCTAAATAGAATTTTGCCATGTATAATGTTTTCCAGAGAAAACATCACCTTTTGCTGTGTTAGCTATATTATTCTAAAGGAGTTTAGGTCCTACTGGGACCGAGAACTGCTTTTCCTCTTTCCCCATCAAACAACCTACAATCCAGCTCTCCTTTGCATAATCCTATTTCAAATACGAACAATATGAATCCTCCAGTTTATGCTAGCAAGGAAATTTGGGTGGTTATTTCATCATTGCCTGGAGAAGCAGGACAGGGAAGCTGCCAAGCTGTCTCTGTACAGCTTTGCTCTGCTGAAATGTAGTGTAGAAAGTGTAGCCGTCTTGATAACATATTCAGCTCTTTTTCACCTTTTGCTAGCTCGTGCTATCGGTGAGTTGTGGCTGTGCATTTTTCTCTCACAGTAGATAACAGTCTGCCCACCTCCTCCCCAAAGGGTACAGGTCAGACAAGGTCCTGTTGTCTCTTTCTCTGGCTGCAGCTTCCTGATGTATCTGTCTCTACACTGGTGACCCTCAGATCACGGTATCGATTCTTGCATCACCTCTAGGATTGCTAATAAAAAGTGGCTAGTTAAAATGTTCCTGTAGCAGCATGTAGTAACCAGCTGGAGGCTTACCTGTTGGCTGTCGTGAAGTTTTGAGTGCAGAAGAGGAATGCCCAGCTTGAGGACAGCAAAGCCTGGAAGCAGGTGGTTGTCTGACCAGATGAGCCTGCAGGTCAGGAGGCAGGAGGCAGGAGGCTGTTCTTCCTTGGCCTCTGCTCCAGTGCCCCTCTCCTTGCCATGGAGCTGCCCTGTGCTCCATGGAGCTGTAGGGCCACAGCCAGTCCTGCTCCTCCTGTACTACAGGGCAGGGTGGGGGGCTGTGTCTCTGGGCACTGCGCATGTTGTGCGGTCCTCGTGGTGCAGGAACTAAAGCTAGCTGTGATATTGGGTGGGGCGAGGAGAGGATGTGCTGCTACTTCCTCAAAAGTGTAGACCAGTTCCATTCTAACGTAAAGGCTTTGAAACTTTCCAATTATTCATTTTCCTTATGTGCAAAGTATGCTTGCCTTGTGCGTTTTGTCAAGTTAGGAAAGAAGAAAATGTCCACTTTGTAGTGCATTTTCTCCAACTGTCCCGTTTTCTGCTGAAGCAATTTGTGCCAGTATCTAACTGCTCCACAGACAAAATCTGCATGGCTAATACCTGCAAACATATTCATGCTGATGAGGCCCGCATGCTAAAAGCGTCCTGCTTGCACCACATTCTGCAACCATGGCCATATATCTGTGGATTAGCATATTTGATTAAACATATATACAGAACCGGAGATCATAGTAGAAGGGCATGTACTGTATGAGCCTTTAATCTCAGATGTGCCCCGTGGGTAAGGTAGATGGATTAGTATTGTCACGTGTAATCATCTAATCTTACCTCTCAGCCCCATTGACAGAGCTTCAGGGTTGGAATCCCCAGAGATCCATGGAGAGCCGAGAAGCTCTGGAACACCTGATTTTGCATAAGCAAAGATACAGATTGCCTGCCTTGGTTGTTGTCTCCAGCAATGAAGATTGAGGTGGCAACCCAGATGCTTCTCTGTGGGTGACTCCATTTGAAACAGTTAAAGGCAGTGGGACTTGGAATGCCTGATGCCCTGCTGCCTGCATGTATCTGACATCATAGTTTCTCTCACCATAGTAAGCTGGCTAAATTAATTTGATTTTAAAGAAGTGAAGCACTGAGACTGTGCCTGACATTTTCAGGATTCCAGGACACCGTGTTCCCAGATCAATATGCTGATTTAGTAACATAACTTATGCTCAGGAAGGCCATGTGACATTCCTAGACCCATCCATCTTAGTCTAGCTCTTCTGTTAGAGCTGTGCAAATCCTTTCCAGGAGAGCAAGTGTGATTTTAGAAGCTTCCCATTAGAATGAAATAGTGTGAAATTACAAACAACTCCCACTAATACCAGATTTGAAGATATACCTCTTTCCTCTCATCTGTATGAGTCTCAGGTAGGTCCTTATACAAGACCAGCACTATTTTGCTAACAATCAGACAGGCACATGCATATGTAAATGCACAGATATAACACCGAGAGCCTACTGCCCAGAACATGAGTGCTTGCATATGGAGATAAAGAGGGTCCACCTTTAAGCAGACACTTCTTCAGATAAAGAAATGCACTTGGAACGGTGAAAGGGCACCGAAAGCACCAAGAGTTCATGTATTCAAAAGCCAAGGTGATATTTAAGTTCTTCTCAGGCTTAAATAGAATCAGAATAGTGCTACAAAGGTAGCTTGGGTTTACGTGCGTGAAAACCAGCCAGATATCACTTGATCATATTGCTCATTTAAAAGTTATCAAAACTGTTTTTTTTATGGGCCACTTGTGTTTGTGATGCTCACAGAAACAGCACATTGAAGTCAACAGCTGTTGTGTCACTCACAGAGTGATTTTAGAATGCAGATTATATGAGCAAACTTTCTGTTCTATCATTTACTAGTAAAAGAAGAAAGAAAAAAAACAAATGCTACCCTCATTTTCTAGGCTAAACCGCTCAAGTTTTAGCTTTCTTAAACAAGACCATGCCTACAGGTTATACCTCCTTATGCTTACTTGATACTGGCAGCCGTGCCTCCTAACAATGCTAGGAATATCTGAAGATGTTTCTTTGAAGGTACATAGAAATTCCAGTTTAAATATTGAGACTGCTAGCTTAACTTCCTCTTCCAAACAGAGCAGAAATGAACATATTAATTAAATTGGTCGTAGCAATGAAGCATCATGACTTCTAGACCCACACTGTTTGTTTCCATGTTATCTTAGCTTTGATTCAGGATATCTCAGTAGCACTGTGCTTAGCTTATAAGGATATTTGCCTGACTACAACTTTAAGAACAGGCTTAAGAGTACACTGAAAGAAATCTGCTCCTTGCTAAAGACCACTCTTTTAAAGTGCCTTTCCTACTGCATGTAGCCAAAGTACTATTAAAGATGTTTGTAGTGGAAATGCTGAGTCACAGCCTGAGGCAGTGATTGAGCACCTGGAGGGAAGGCAGGGCCAACTCAGGGGAGCTCAGGTGCATGCAATGAACTTGAGTGACCAGCAGGGTTGGAGCCAGGATTCACCCTTTCCCAGACTTCATTTAAGGGTTGGCAGTGGAGGTGAGGGTATTTTTCTGGAGCTCCCTGCATACCTGAAGCCTTCTAAAGGTAAGAATATTATTTCCATTATTTCTGTGCCTGCTGTGGTTCTGTTTGAACAAATCCTGCAGCTTGGGGTCTTGCTGCTCTGCTGTTGTTGTTGTGCTTTCTGTTGTGTTAAAGGAGTTTGGAAGATGGCCTCATTTGTGGTTTTTGTGTATTAATCTGCTGGGCAGCACTTTAACCATGTGCTTTCAAGGTTAGAGCTTTGGTTTCAGCCTTGTACTTATTGAGTGGTATGGAAATGTTACGCACAGTAAATGTTGTAATCTGTTGCTTTCTAAAAGCCACCCGAAGTACTGCACCGTAATCAAATAGCACTTCTTGATGATATTGTGTGCCCCAGCTGTGTCCTGAAATATACTGGCACAAAAAAAAATCATCCGGGGATGCACAGCCAGTTGGGAAACCTTGTGAAATGGAGGGCTCGCGTGTGCTTTTTCTGTGCTTAACTGATGGCTTTATTTTAATAAAACACTTGCTAACAGTGAGGCTGTGAATGCACGTTTGGTCTGTCCTTGTTGTTCACAACTAGGTCATTGCTGTGGCTGTGTTCTGGACTGCAGTCAGCCTGTGGTTAGCTCGTCTCCCTGAAGGGAGCAAATAGGCCTGTTCTAGCTACTCCTTTACATATGGTGGAGGACATTTTTCACTGTCCTTATACCATTAAAATACCCCTGTTCTCTGCTGTTGTCTCTTAGAAGTGTCCTAGAGGGTGCTTCTCCTGTGGGCTTCCACTTTCTGGAAGGTTCCAGATAATGGCTTCTCTCCAATTAGTCCTGGAATTACCACCTGAGCAGGCTTCTGGTACCTGCACCACTCCCTTTTGTTGATGTGCTTCTGGCTCCCTGTCTGGCTGTGCTACCTTCCTGGTCTCCTACTGGATATCCAGCTCCAAATGTTAGCATAAGGACTTAGGTACCTTTCTGCTCTGGCTTGTCCTTCTGCCAGTTTCAGGAGCTGCTTTTCCATGCTTTTGGGTAACTTGTCCATTGTTGCTCAGCTACAGAAAGCAGTTAGTCTCAATTTCTTTCTCTTTTCTTTTGGTTTGCAAGAGGTAGAAAAACTTTAGTGTGTCTTTTTGCTTTCATTCTGTGACTAACAAGGTGTTTGGTAGGCACCTGTGTGCAAGAGGCAGATGGCATGGTCTCTTGCATGGGCGTTACCTCAGTAGCTGTTACTACTGCTAATGAATAAATGGAGTTCATGGTAACTTTGTGAGCTGTGCTTCACCTTATTCTCAGTGTATTATTGCTTTGGGCTTATTAGTGTATCCTGTAGCTTTGGAAACAAGGGATCAGTTTCAACCCTGGCAGTATGTCCAGTAACTATATATAATATAATTGTTACACCTCAATTTGCAGATATCTTATGTTTTGCTTCATCTGATGTGTTTTATAATGCTTTTCTGCGCTGTTCGCTTCAGATGATTTCTTTTGTAAGACAACTTTGCCAATACTATGATTCTTGGAGTGTTGTGTTCTATAGCATAAATAGAAGCAGTGTATTCACACCTTCTGAAGTCGGCGAAAGTCTGTCTGTTGACTTTCATGGGGCTCTGGATTAGATCTTTAATGAACATCTCCTGATATCATTATAGGAGCAAATATTGGAACAGCATCATGAAAACTTCAGATTTAGTCGATATGGAGGATTTATTACATTTTTTTTTATAGAACATAAAGTAGTTTGGAAATTGCTTCTTGAATGACTTCACCTGCTGCTCTGTTCATGCTTGTCCCACAGTGACCTGAGCCACCCAGACGAATATTTTTCTCAGACAGGAGCTGAGACCAAGATTAGGAGAAAGGAAGGGACCACACAGTGTAAAATCTAGCTACAGGCTTTGAGGCAAGGAGGAAACAAATTGCAGACTCAAGAAGTCTGAGTGCACCCTAAGAGGTGTGGAATTCCTGTCAGACTCAAATGTTTTTCCCCTTAGTGTGGGGTGTTGAGTTTAAGAGGACCTGAGAGTTTGGAAATGTAAACACGCAATTCATAATGCGGAAGCCGCAGAATTAATGAATTTCACACTGCCCCCACCTTGGACTAATTAGTGCAAATTAAATGCTGCACTTGTCAGGCAGAGCAGTTTGTGCATCATGTATTGTGTTAAGAATTATTTTAGATTGATTTTTCACAATGCAAAAATAGTGTGAAAATATCTTTATTTCAATTACTGGTAGTTTTACAGCCATTAAAAGATTTCTTTAATAGGCTTAGACTCCCATGGCCTGCACAGCTGCATGAGGTCTGGTTTGCATTTAAAGGTGGGAGAAAATATAGTGGGAAGAGAGACATTTAGCTGACTGGATTTGCTTAATTAACCCCCACCCCATGCGAAAATGCCAAAGCAGGCCGATGAATTATCTGTCCCTTCATCACAGGCCAATCGCTTAATTGCAAATTATCCCTAATAATTACGCAGTCAAATAACTGCTGGATTTATATTTAATGAATTAGGGAGCCCTTAACAAGGATTTAAGTGGACCCACCAGGATTACTCAAAATTGACAACTATCAAAGGGCTAGAAGCTGCTGCTCATGCTTATGTGAAGGAGAACCTGGCTCTGTTTCCCATTGGGTGATGTTTCTCCATTTCCATTGTCTCAGTGGGACAAACTGAAAATGGGAGATGACTGGAAATGAGAAAGGGAATCAGAACCAGGGAGGCTAGAAAGGCAGGGCAGAATACAGGACCAAGTAAGGAAACCCCAGCCTGTACTAAGTGAGATGGAGCCCTGCCAGACAGTGCAGGAAGGGTGCACTTGTCTTTGGTGGCATTCCTGGTGGGGAAAGGTGTCTGCCCACTGCAGGGGTGTGTGTGGATGCAATTACTGCCGATGCAAACATGGGGCAAGGGTTTTGGCACTTGTTTTTCAGTTTTGACAGCAAAGAGAAACAAAGGAGTCTTCTCACCTCCCTTCCTTATTTATTTCCCCTCCTCTGCTCTCTCCTCATAAATAGCTTTCTCTCTTCAAATTCCTGTAAATTACTCGGTGTGTGGGATGTGTTCCATGGCGATGGCCACTTGTCTTGTTTCCAGGCTGACATGTACCTTGCTGAAATGCAAAACCAATTGAGAATAGGAATTTAAACATAAAGCTGCATTTGCTTGTAGTCGGAAGGGTAAGATTCAGTAACTGAATAAGCAATAGAAAACTTGAAAAGTGAAGGAGGGAATAAGCTGAATGCAGAGGAGCATGCAGAGGAGAGTTAGATGATGCATGCTTTCCCTAACATGGTCCAATCAGATTAAGGTGACTGAACTGTTTTTGAAATGGAAGCTAATATCTGTCTATTCCTTATCTTTCTTGTATTGATGTTCTGAGGTCCAGTTGGAAAATCCGTGCCTACAACAGCAAAACACTAGCCCTGTGTCTCCCCACCACCACTGTGCAGCCTCTCAGCAAAAGTGCTCTCTGAGCTCTGATTTCCTTTTTCATTCCTATGTTGCTTGCTCTTTGTAGGTCATGTGTAAGCAATTTTTTTCTGCTGCTTTTTTTTTCTAGGAGGATAAGTAATTAACTTAGAGGAGAGTGGAAAGCTCTGGTTTCAGGTGGCTTTGAAAGGCTTTTTACTGAGATTTCTGGAGTGTGCCTCTTCCTCCTCGAAGATTTCCCACTATAGGTTCATGTATAAGAAAGTGATATTCTGGACTTCAAAGTCTCAACTCATATCTTTCTTGATTGTGAAGCATCCTATCTTATATTATACTCCTAAAGAGATTTTAATGTTTGTGAAGCAAGGCATGGGGAAATATCGGAATACTTCTTTTGTTTTGTTTGTTCTTGTTTTCTAAATGCTTGAGCCCTGTCTACATACACTCTGCAATGATGACTGTCAAATTTTGCTAGGGCAGTCACTGCCTGAAAATTTTGGATTGCACTTAACAGCTCAGTGGCTAGAGGACATGATATTGGAGCTGCAGAAACATAGCTGTGTTTCCTTTCTGTCAGTGACCCCAAGATTGGTATAAATCAGGCTTGTCATCTAAAATTTGAAGTTCTTCAAAATGTGGATAATTACCAAAATAGAAATTCAGGGGTGTTCATCATTCCCATGGATCACTTTGACTGCCTTGTTAAGGCTCTGGACTCTTGTTTCTCTGGTAGGTTTGCTCCTAGCGTTGTTATGAGTGAAGTAGCATACTAAGGTGGATGTGAATCTCTACCTGCAGCCCTTATTCAGGGAAAGGAAACATTGCTGGCTTTAAGTTGTGATCTTGTGAACCCATTGCAAGGCACAGCACGGTCTTTTGCATTGCAGTGCAATGGTGTGTTGTCCTTTCCCATTCCAGGGTGTCCTATAACCTGTTGCATTGGAAGTTGGACTCGGTGATCCTTAAGGGTCTGTTCCTACTTGAGATGTTCTATGAAGACCTTGCATTGCCAAAGCAAGGTGCTGGATTTAATGTCTAGAGCAGATGCCATCTCCAGGGGTCTGGAGAAAGGCTCACCTGCCTATCCTTTTAAATGAGCAGATCATTTCTTTTTGTTATTGATGTAACTTACCCTTTGATATTGTCTTCATCAGTTTCTCATTTTGTCCTTGTCAGTTTTTTCCCACCCTTAAATATACGTTCTAGTCTGTGCTACTGTTCATGCATCTTCAGTTGTGATTTAGTTCTATCTTTTATTCACAATAAGAATACATTTTTCCAGTATATGTACCCTTGAATTAATGCCAGGAGTGGTTAAGGGTGCAAGAATCTCAGTCAATATCATAAGAAAACAGGACTGCTTTTTGGCCCTGTCAGCTCTTTTTAACCGGAATGAGCGCGTCTTCCAACTTCCGTGTGTCCCTTGTCATTTGTTCAACATGAGGGTTTCTCAAAGGGTAATAGTAGGCACAGATGCCACACTTATTAGGATATCTTTTTTCATTCTCTGTGTAATGAGGACTTTGTGGCATCAGAAATACTGATGTAAATCAAACTTTTCCTCAACGTAGATTGGA
Organism: Perdix hodgsoniae; assembly: GCA_035772895.1. Taxonomy (NCBI): domain Eukaryota; kingdom Metazoa; phylum Chordata; class Aves; order Galliformes; family Phasianidae; genus Perdix; species Perdix hodgsoniae. Next base: position 46,179,872 of record JAPSGF010000002.1, read on the forward strand.
ACATATTTCTCAACGAATCTTTTCCAATGTTCTTCATCTGGTCACATAAACAATTAGCAGTTCTAAAGAATGTTGTAATAAAATATCCTGGATTGTTGTTATGGATACTGTTAAGTGCACTGAAAAGTGTCATGGGTTAACTGAGACAGAAGATGTATATAGTCTTCTGCTGTTACTTTAACCTGGGGCAGTGGGGGGGGTGGGGAGAAGGGAGTATATGAAACAAAGGTATGCGCTTTCATCCAGATGATATGGCTGGAATACAGAGCATTTTTTGAATTTTTTTTTACTCTTTTTAAAAAGTACTCTTTTTTTTTTTTTAAGAAAGTATTTCCAAATAGCATGAAACCCACTGTGCCAATTGGAAATTCAGGCTTTGAATTTCAGTGTCTTTGTCGCAGATTCCTCTGCGGGTGTTTTCCTTTGGAGGTCACCCTCCTCAGCATGGCTCCAGGCACCCCACAACGACCTGGTGGGTGAGTGAGCAGATGGATGGGGGTCTAGGCCAGCTGGGTAACTTACCTGGTAGCATGAGGCACTCAGCAGCAGAGCTAGAGCTAATACCTTTGTGTGCAGGGTGCCTTTCTGCTTTATCACCTTCTTCAGATCTGAGATTCGCCGTGCCTCTTCGTTTCTGGTAAGGGCATTCTGGAGGGGAATTTGTCAAACACCCTTTGAAAGTCCAAATAATCTATGTCATTTGGTTTTTTTCTCCTTGCTCTTGCTGACAGCCACAAAGGATTCTAACAGATTAGGAGGACATCTTTCTGTCTTTTTTTCGTTTTCTTTTTTTCTTCTTAGAGAAGGATGGGTTTGTCTTTACCATATTCCCTTCATGGCTTCAACCACAATTGCCTGTACTAGAGTAAGGCTTCTCACTCTGCAAGCGCTGTTAGGTGTGTATGTATGTACATGTAGATATATATTTATGTATATCTGATGTTACTTTATAGCATATTTGATTCTAAAGATGTATTAAAAAGCTTTGGTTTAAAAAAAAAGTCACTTGGTATTTGTTCAGCCACTTAGTTTTCCAGGTGTTTCTTATATCCTTTAATCAAACCAAGCTGTTCCGTTAATTTGGCACAGTTGTCTATTTTGATACTTTTCTCCCTTGTTTTACTTCTCCTTGCTGGAAAGTAATGGTTCAACAGCTTTTACTGCTGTGAATATATGTTCAAAGAATCTTTCACACAATACAGCGGTTCACCCAAGATGCAAAGCATAGCTTTGCTTTTACAGCATATTGCAAGGTGTCAGTGCTGCTGGCATTATCCCCCATAAAGGGCAGTGTTCTGCCCAGTAATTCTGTAAAATGCATAGAAGCAGATTGCAGAAAAGAGAGGAAGTAACCCTGGGACATCCTAGGAAGCCTAGGAAAGACCTATAAACAAAAGTAATACAAGTCTGGAATGAGCCAAATGAAAGGTAAACGTTGAAAAACAATTGAAGTGAAAGCGCAGAATAGACTTTTAAGTGTGGTGAAGGCTTCTCGTATTTGAATACCTCATTAAGTGTCTGCATGGGAGTTGAGCACCTAAGTACCTTAAAATCTGGGCCCAAATGACTTGGATTTTAAGCTATCTGGAAAAAAAAACTGATTTGATCTTTCAGGATCTCAGAAATATGAGATGAGCAGTTACTTTCTGCTCTGTGTATTTAAGATTTCTCTCATCAATCTTAAACTGAAGAAATAATAGTGAAAATCTAAGCTCTGTACCGTCCTGTTCTCAGAAACAGAGGGAAAAGGAATGCTAGAGGTCTTGCCTTGTGAATTAAATACCTTGTAGACAGTGGCTGCCTGCTGTGAAGCATTTGGCTCAGAGCAGAAGCAGAGCTCTGTAGCAGCATCTCTGCATGTGTGTGTGTCCTTGCCTAGATGGGGACATGTACTAGGTTCAGCCTGGAAAAGTTGGCGAGTTGGGGCAAAAGCACCTGAGCTGCGCACACATACTCTCACCCAATTGAGTTTTTTCAAACTTCTTTTCTTTTAAAACAGCAAAACAAACAAAAACTTCTTCAGTTCTAGGTGTGACAAATAGAGTTTTAGAGAAAACTGCTTTTCAGTTATAATACTGAATTAAATTAGGAACTGGAAGGAAGGGGAAAAAAAAGCATCCCGAAGGTACAATTAGGCATTAATGCTAACAAATTTCAGCATATACACAAAATTATAAGTAGTTAGGAATAAGAATTTAAAAACTACTCTGCCCTTTCTGCCATGCCACCAGTGTTGCTACCATGGCACTACAGTAATTTATTGATGCAGAACATCCCTCCTAGAACTGTCCAAATATTTCAAGGAGTTTCAATTACCTATTGCAGAGGAGTGTCTTAAAGCTAGCAGACCGGCATACTTTTTGCTACCTTAGAGAAATACACACACAAAAGTAAACAAAAGCAGTAAGAAATATAGTGTTTAATTAAAATATCAGGTTTTAGTACGTCTGAGTTCTTGTTAACCATGACTTGAGGATTAAAAACCCAGCATAAAATCCATTAATTGTAGAGATAGGAGTTTTTTTTTTTCCTTTGAGCCTTGTTCCAAAGGCTTGTGTTGACAAAAAACAGCAACAAAACAAAGTCATACTAGCTCTTCAGTTTTATATGGAAGTTAAATCTGGTGTCCTTGGCTGCTGTAACAATGGAGTTGCTACTTCCAGCAAAAAGCAAATCTTCTTTGTGTTCCAGGTAAATCTTATAGTGGTTTCAAGGAGTGTAACTAAGAATAAGAAGATGGCTTGGATTTGTCAGTAAGTTGTTGAGGGCCTTCTCCAGCTCACTGGCTGGCTGCGGTCCTGTGAGGTGTGAAGTACTGCACAGCAGTGCAAGCACACCTTAAAGCTTCAGTCTGAGAGGCAGTAGATGGTTTCAGTCTTCTAACAGGCTTCAGTTGAGAGACAGAATTTCCTTATTTTCTGTACAAATGTAGCTTTTTGGTCACTGATCTTCATGCTCTTCTGTTGGCCGGTTTACTAAGCTATGTAAGGTAAGTGATGTCTTGGACCTTAGAAGTAAACGTTTGTTTCCTTTCTAAGTCAGGACTTCTCTCACTACTGGAAGAGTAAGGAGTTGAGAGAGGGATGTGCATGCTACCACAAGAGTGAGTAATGGAGACCTGTTGGCAGAGTAATGCGGATATTTTGAGGTTGAGGGGAAGTGTGTTCATTCCTTGTTGATTTCTGTCTTATCAGGAGCTTAGCAGGGAGGGAGGATCTTGGGCACAATTCCGTGCCTTGAGGATGGGACTTGACCATGTGGGTCCATCCATGCTGGCACCAAAGTAATTTCTCTCTCTGAGTATACTCAGGAATCTGCACTGCAAGATGTAATGGCATGCCCATCTCTTATGTAGGTATGATCAGTATAAAAATGTTTTGAGTTTTTCTGAGTAACACTAGTGTTCTTCTAAAATCAATCAGAAAAGAAAAAATAGTTGAGAGCAGCTGTCCATTCATTTTTTTTTTTTACATTCTCTCGCAGGTTGGACTTGGTGGGGGGACCTAATGTTGCCAGCACCCTAATGCCAAGCAGGCAGGCATTCACCTTGTCATCCCAGAGCAAGCTGTTTTGTATGCCGATTCTAAAGAGGGCTAAGTGGTTTCAGGTTATGGTATTAATAGTACTCAGGTAACTAGGTGACGCACCAGAAGAATTTGAAATCGCTAGGTGAGTTATAAGCACTGGGGATTCTGGTTTATTCTTCCTTAAACACACTCTTTCTATATTCCCTTGACTGCAACTAAACTGCAGAATATTTACCTGCATGATTGTTGTTTGTAAATCTAGGCTCTTTCCTCCCCATGTTCTAAATCTTCTTTGGATTCGAGGAAAAAATAGCATACAAGAAAGTGGCTGTAAAGCATTTCTTTTCTGTTCTGCCTCTCTGCGTAGAGCTTTTTGTGGCACTCAGGGGTGCAGTAGGGCTTGAACAGTCCAGACAGTGTGCCAAACCGTATTCCTGTAGGACATCACTAGAGATCCCTGCTCGTAAATGCTGCCTGCAGAACTGTAACCAGATAGAGAGAGAGATGTGATTCAGAGAGGACAAGCAGGTGTGATTAAGGGCTTCCAGGGGAAGCAGGGAGGGAAAACAATGAAAAGGCAGGAAAGACAGGGAAGCATCAACATTCAAAAACCAGAATGAAAACAAAGGGCTTGAAATAGGAAGTAAAAGAAAAAATATATTTGCAAATCTGAGATGATGTATGAGAGCGAAAAGCTGGTCCAGTCATAACAACCCTATGTGGAAGGTCCAAGAGCTGGCTGGCAATCAGCAGGCAGAGGCGGTGAGAAAAGTGGAGAGATGGAAGAAAGAGGTCTGTAAGAGCAAGAAGATGCGCTGCTGTGCTTTGTGAAGGAGTTGAGAATTGTTGTGCTGGGAAGGTCTGTTTGGTTGTAGGCAAAATGCTCAGAAACCTACAGGGAGAGAAGGAAAGGGTCTTGTGCAGGGAGATGGAATGATGAGCTGCTCACAGTGAGTGTTTTTTTTTTAAAAAAAAAGGTAAAAAGGGCAGCGAATTCATTAAGAACTGCTGGGTGTTGAGCACAGGTGAATTTCAGTCTGCTTCTTTGAGCATCTGAATGTGGATTTTAAGGGTGCAACTTAAAAGAAAGAAAAATGTGGGAAGTCTGGCCTTATTCTTCCTTCTTTGCTGATGTAGATACCTAGAAATCAAGCAGATACCTGAATGGTGGGAGGCTTAGCTTACTGCTTTTGCAGTGGATTGTCAGCAAATCATTTCATTCTTAAAAACAGAAGAAATATCTGAGATGACAGAAGGAAGAGTTGATGGAGCAAGCCTTGCTACGTCAGTCAGCCTGAATGATTGCAGTTATGGGTCAACTTCACCTTGTTTCCTAGTGGATGGTTTGAAAACCTTTTCCCATTTTTATGAAATGCTTGTATATTGCTAATACCCTAATCTATGACATCTCGTTACTCTCAATTTTTTTTGTCTGACTAGCTCTCCTTAGGCTAAAATTGAACACGAGTTCTATACCATCTATGGTGATAAGTAGCGATTTTGATTCAGGATGTTATTTATTTAGCTGTCTGAACAGAGGCTAAAGAATCCCTGCAGTATTAAGAGACTCTTGAAAATTTCAGCCAGTTTCCTGATTCTGACTACTGATGTCATGAAAAATCAGAAGTGGGATAAGTGAGTAGGGCTGACTGGGGGAGTCTGAGGGTTATGTTTCTTCCCTTCCTCGGTTTATCACAACTTCCATTACATTACAGATAAGCTCAATAAAAACAATGAGTGAAAAAGCGATGGCTGAATTTTCAGACTTGGGTGATGTGAGGAATTATTTTAAAGATGTTAGGAAACATAAATGCTTGAAATATGTGACTGTGAACATCCAGGAGCACTTTGTTTTCTCTTTTCAGCTTCTGGTATTCACTTTCATGACTAGCCCATTTCACTGACATTAGTGGGACAAGATCCCTATGGGTGTGATTCCTGTTACTTCAGTAACATCAGTTCAAGTCAACATCTCTACACAGATTAGAACTTGCTTGGTGAATGTTGTGAGGTCTGTGTTAAACATGAGACAAGATGTGGCTGCTGTCATCAAACGGACGTGCAGGGGAAACTGGTGCTGCATACCATCAAAGCAGTACTTGCTGCAGAGTGCAAATAAGGCAGTCCTACAAACAGCTGAGGTTCTGAGAGGTGTCTGTGTGGGAAGGAGTGCAGAAGAAGGTTGTGAGTGGGGACTGTTGTGAAACAATAGCTGAGGCTCCCAGGTGCACTGGGAAAGCAGTAAATGTCCCCAGAAAAGCAGTTCAACAAACACTTTTGTATGGAGTTGAATGGAGTGTCCAAAAGGGAATCTAAGCACTGAGTAAATGAATTTATTAACACTGCTTGATAAGCAAGCTGACATTGTTTGATAACCTAAGGTAGGAAGTATGAAACCGTTACCAGCTGTTGCAGAAATGTGAGTATTGCATTGAGAGAGCACAAAATGCTGGAGCTACAAGTTTCATATGGGAGACCAAAAGAGGAAATCGGAAACATGTAGCAGGCTTGAGACTTAAGAGCTGTACAGATGATTTGGAATCCTTGGCTTAGAAAAAGATGGCAATGGGATATCACTTAGCAATAGGACAAGAGGGAATGGCTTCAAGTTGTGCCAAGGAAGGTTCAGGTTAGGCATTAGAAAGAATTTCTTCAAAACAGTGGTGAGGCACTGGAGGGGGCTACCTGGGGAGGTGGCACAGTTGTCATCCCTGAAGGTGTTCAGGAAAAGGGTAGATGTTGCACTGAGCAGCATTGTCTGGAGTGGTCACAAGCATGAGATGGTGGCTGGACTGGATGATCTTATTGGTCTTTCCAACCTTAATGATTCTATGATGAGAGACCTGATTGCAGATCATCCTCATCGTGTTAGATCATCCTGAGTTAACCCCAAAAAGCAGTAAGGATGTGCAAAGCTATGGAACAGTGCCTGCCCGGCCTGTGCAGGTAGGAAAGCCACAGCAATGCTTCCATGGATCAGGGCTGCCACCCAGCCCAGGAGCACAGAAGGCAGAGCAAAGCTGATGGCTCCAAGAGGGCTGCCAAACATACTCTGGGCTCTCTGTGCACAGCCTCGGCGTGCTGTGCTGTGTGCATGTGGTGGTGCTCAGCAGGCTGTGAGAAATGATTCGGTAGCCTTAGCTCAGTTCCACCACAGAAATGCCAAGCTTCTTAAGCTGCTTAGCAGGCTTGGTGAAGAGGATAATGATTAACTGTTTATTAAAGTCAGCCCCTCTAGGTCAGGATGAGGGATATTGGTAGCAAGAAGGCTCATGCCGCTCTTGCTTTCCCAGTGCTTTTTATGTAGATAGTGGGACTTCAGCCTTCAGGGTTACAGCCACTAGTATTAAATTTACTTAAAAGTATGAAGTGGCTTCATTCTGCTCCAAATACCACTGTGGGCCATTGTGAGCTTCCTTCTGCGGTCTGAATCTCCTTAAAGTTAGATATGCACTGGGTTCTGAGAAATAACTGTGGGGGAATGCAGTGTATGTGTCAACTTAATTAAATGAATTTGTTTAAAATATGATCGATGGTGTGTGAAATTATATAATTATTCTATAAATACACTTTGTTAATTAATTAATATTTTAATTAAAGAGTAATTGGAAACTCTTTGCATTACTACCTTTTCTGAGTGAAGTGAATGTGTCTTTACCTCTTAGTAACTGATTAGACCAAGGAGGGATAAAAATAAAACCCAAAACATTCAACTGGAAGCCTAGGAAAGTCTCAAAAGAAACACAGGTGACAGCTAGGTCCCACTTTGCCATAGGAAGAAATTTGGCAGCCTTTTTAATTCTTCCTTCTCAATCAGCCTTCAGTTTTTCTAATATTTTTTCACATCTCTCTTTTGGGAGGAGTAATTGTGTCCCTCGGAGGCTTCCCTTGGAATGTCTCCCTGGAAAACTAACTGGGAACAGAGCAATGTGGGCTAGTTGCTGTTTGGGAGCTGGCAGTAGCAGTCTGTCTGAGCTAGGCAGAACACCCTCTTTCTCCCTCGTAACGGTTTTCCTTCCGAATCTATCAGTTTACTTGTTTATTTTGTGGCTGTCCATATTAACAAATTCTAACTCCCTATTACTCATTGCCAAATAGCACTGCAGCCTTCAAACTATTTTTTTGTAACTGCTGGTGTGGAATAAATGAAAAGAAATGGAGACTGGGAAGAGAGAGAAATGACCGTGGCCCTTATCTTCCTCCAGGAAATTCATATTTAATTCACACTGAAGTCAATGGTTTGTAGAGAACAATTTGAACCTTGCCTGTGGAAGAATTATCAGGAGTTCCTGAATTAAGGCTGTGATTTTTAGATGTGGGCATTCAGTGTGAGTGCACCCAGTGAAAGCAATAGTCAGGATGCTGCTTATGTGTCTAACATGAGCTCACACTGTTGTGTGCAGCTTTAGAGCACGGACTCATAGAATCATTTCAGTTGGAAGGGACCCTTAAAGACCACCTGGTCTGATGAACAGGGACACCTACAGCTCCATCAGGTGCTCAGAGCCCCTCCAGCCTGACCCTGGCTGTCTTCAGGGATGGGGCATCCACTGCCTCTCTGGGCAACCTGTGCCAGTGCTTCACGGCCCTCAGTGTAGAACTTCTTCCTTGTGTCCAAGCTAAATCTCCCCTATTTTAGTGTGAAACCACTTCCCCTTGCTGTGTCACAGCAGATCCTGCTGAAGGGTCTGTTCTCTTCCTTCTTACAGTCCCCCTTTGGACTGATGTGATCCAGGAAATCCTGGACAGTAGATGGTTATTTGTTTCAATCTTCTGTTTAGATGGCACAGTGTGACTTCATGCAGCTATTGGCACCTTTTAACTGCTTGCTTCCACTGAATGTGTTTAAAGCTTATGTGAGTTGTCCTACTGATAGAAAATGCCAGTTTTGTGGGATGCCTGACATACCCTGCAGTGTCATAACCACTGTAGACTTATAGGGTTTTAAGTGAAATCATAGTTCAGTGCAGTGGTTGTGCTTTAGTGAATGATGTGAGAAGAAAAAAGATTATAAGAAGCCAGTGCAGAAAGAACAAGGAACACAGAAACTAGCACAGGAACAGTCTAATGTGTGATTTGAAGTATTACTGAATTCCTGGTAGCAAAATTGAGCTCACTTTGTTGTATCTTCATAGAAAGCTCCTCTTATTTGCCTTTAAATTCAACAGTGAATCCCCCTGCCACGCCTGAGCTGTTCATGCGTGAGCTGTCAGGTGCATGAGGACTTGCATCATACGCCATCCCGCTGCATAAAATTTTTAAACCTGCCTTTGACAACCAAACAATTCAGCAACCTGGCCGCGAGCTGCAAGGATCAAAAAGTAGGACAAAAATTACGACTGTTTATACAGCTTTGCACAATGCCATGGCACTGCTTTTTGCAAGAAGAAATACTTACTGAGGGTAAATGTGATTTACAATGAGATATTATGTCTGTTTCTTCTCTGTGGGGTCTGCAGTGCTGCAAAATCTCACTTTTACCTTGATGAGTTCTGTTTTTCTAAGGTACAGGAATCACTGGGTAAAGAGTGTCTGTGATATGGGGGTAGCAACCCAACTTGAATAGGCGAGAGGGAAATTTAATGTAGCTACCGGAGATTTTTTTTTCTGTGTTGCGGACTGTTGGACTGAATGATCTTAGGCCTTTTCCAACCTTGGTGATTCTATGGTTGTTTAATGAGACAGTACCTATTAGTGCCAACCGTGGCATTGTTTATGATATTGACATCTGTCCACGTCAATATCAAAATGTCCTGTAAACAGCCTGAAAACATCAAACTTATTTTGCAGATGTTGCTGAATAATCATTAGCTGGTTACAGCCTTTCAGTTGCCCAGTGGAGGAAGGTTCCAGCATGTTAAATGGATTAAAAGTTTCTCAATTTCAAAAATGTTGTGGCAAGAATTTTCACATGCGGCAGTAGGCTGAGAGCTTGTGGTCCATCTTTCTCATTAAGCATGAGAGCACAGGGAGTGGCCTATTCAACAAGACTGGAGAAAATGTGAAATGTGTGGGATTTCTGTTCCAACCAGATTTACAGGTCCAAACCTATCTTGGGGTTTGCCCCACTGGTAGCTCTGAAGCTGTGCCTGTTTATCCCCAGACTGATTTTTGCACCTAGGGAAAACTGTTTATTCTGGCAGACAGACTCTTTATTACATTCAGGAGCTATATAAATGTTGAGATGATTTTGGTCAATATTCTTTTTGCATCTTTTTATATCATCTGCAAACATTCAGGCTTGTAAGAAATTTCTAACCTTTGGACCTCTATCTAGATTATCTAGAAGACAGCAAAAGAAATGCCTTGATTCTTCTCTTCCAGAGCATACACAGCCAGTGCTTGGTGAAACTCACAGCCACCTAGCAGCTCTGGTTTTTGAGCTTCCCATGTAACTGAATAAAAATGAAGTTATGTGACACTGGGCATTCATGTGGCATGTGTTTTAGAGATCTGAGTATGTCTTCAGCTAAGTATAGCTGTACACTTTTGTTTAACTCTAGAATGACCTCCCTAAGAAAGAACATCTCTCACTGTTTCCAGTTGCTGCCTGAAGTTTGGAAGGGATGGGTCTATGAAAGACTTACTGAATGCCCAGACAGAGATGAATGGGGATACATGAGGGCTGAGCCAGTGTGCGCTTCTTGATTCCTCAGCCTCTTCCCTGATGGTGCTAAAAGGGTTGGGATTCCTTTTTATTTAAATCCCTGGGCAGCCACCCACGCAGACTCCTATCCCTTTGCACACAGTGCCTCAGTGCAGAATTTATACCTTCTTACACATCATCACTGAAGCTAGTTCTCTTGTTGTAACCAATCCTGAAGGGGTCTAACATGGGGTTATTTCCATGATGAGGGATTGTGAAGATATGTAGCAAGGAGGACATTGATCAGAAAGTTACAAGAAAATACAACTTAGAGTAAGCATAGCCTACTTTTACTGAAATACTTCAGATTTGTATGTGAATTTGGCCTTTAGTGTCTGAGGGAGAAAGCAGGACTCGTCATTATTTCACATTACTGTGAGAGATAAAATACAGGCCCTTTTAAATTCCTATATGTCTGATTTTTAGAGGAAACTATAGTTTATATACCCTAAAAATAGGTATGGTTCTTGTTTTATTTTTGAGTTGTGTGCTGAGAAAACAATGCACTTGTGTAGATATGAGCAGAAATCACTGCAGCCTGTTAAAAACAAATTAGGAAACGTGCTTTCAAATCTTAATATAATTTCTGGAGGAAGGAGCCTCTTGACTTGAATGGTAAAGGTCTGAAAATGGTCAGAGAATCATAGAGCTAAGTGGGGATCCCAATTACAGATTAGCAATAATGCAAATGTTGCTGCAGAGGGACCACTCAGCTTCTGCAGCTCGGGAGCTGTGGCGGTGAGCAGAGCGCAGGCATAAAAACCTCTTTCATTATTGTTTTTAATTATCTGCACAACGACAGAGCTGGAATACCTGCTGCACACTGAGGCCCTTTGTGCAAGCTCATCAGCGGAGGCTATGCAGGCCAAGGCCTCTATTTCTTGCTTTCTGGCAGATATTCAGCTGAATTTTACTTTCATGCTAATGCCTTTCTTTCCTATTTTCTCCTTATCTTTGCTGGCTATTTTCCCTGCTCCACTGAACGTAAGTAACAGATGCAGCCTTACGTGACAATGCCAGGGCTTGGCTATCCAGCTGCAGTCCCTGAGTCTTCCTGTGCAACCCTAATGCTCTTGCTTTGGTAGGAGACAAGTGGGGTGCAGAAAGCACCACCAAAAACTATGAGAAGCAAGAGCTGACAATGGGAGGTTTGCTTTCTTTGCAGAGATTCATTGGAACTCATCCCCTTTGAGAAAAATCACTGCTGTTATATTGCAAGATTTGCATCTAACCAGAGGCTGTGTTGTTTGAGACCATTGTGAAACTTACAGTGCCACTGTGTACTTGCAGAGAAATGCAGAGAGATCTGGCCCAGGTTTTTGGCCCCTAGGCAGTGTTATTGATTGTAGGAGGGCAGGAGGGAGGCAGAATGAAGCAACTGAGCCACATTCCAGCATGAGCACCTAGCTGCTCATGGCTGAGCCTCTGCCTCCAACTCAGCATTGTTGGGAGGAGCCTGAGGAATGATTGATAGTGAAGGCTATGGCATCTTATGGCAGATGTTGCTGAGGCTTGCATCAGAGCCTGTGATAATGAAGGTGCTCCTCATTCACCTAAGCTGTTTGCCTGACAGCCCTGTGCCACAGATTCATGTGGCAGTGCATTTCTCCCTGTTGTAGACAGGTGAAAGATGGCATTTAAGTATAAGGATGTAAAGGACCCTTTTTGTCAGTGGAGGGGCAGGCAGAGAAAAGCAAAAATGTGGTCTGGGAAGAGCTACATGGTGTGGATAGGTGGGAAGTGGCAACATTGGCTGAAGCCCTACTGGACAACCAGAACTGAGTGTAAGGGTGCATCAGTAGGGATGCCAACACTGCAGAGCGTGTGCCTGTTATTAAGTGAGGAGGAAGTGATGGGTCAAGTCGTCATGGCAATAAACTCCTCTCACAATGAGGGGCAACTGGAGAGTAGCACAGGCCTTGGGAAGTTTGCAGAGCAGAGGCAATGTGAGTAAATGCAAATCATCTGGCCCACACCGTGTGTCCCCCATGGGGTACAAAGGGACAAACACGATGAATCACTAATGGCTATTTCTCAGAAATCATCAAAATCTGTGGAAGCTCCAGAGAACGAGAGGAAGAAGCAAAGGTGAAATTCCACTCTGAGCCTGGCTGGGCTGAGCAATTAAAGCCCAGTCAATCCAGCAATGCTCCTCCGGGAAATAACGTAGCAAGCAAGTGGAGAGGAAAAATCTTTGAGAAAAGAGGAAACGATGAGCGGTGGGGGCAGGGGTGTGTGTGCAGCTCTCCTGCAGCTGATGGGAGGGCTGCAGAGCGGCTGCCTGGAGGTTCCTGTTGAGCCCTGGTTGGTGATTTGTGACCCTGGGCTGCTCAGGGGCAATGCATGGGGAGCTTGGTTTGGGTACAGCTGGAGGCTCCCTGTTGGTGTGATGCGAGGGAGAATCCTGCAGAGCTGGGCAAACTTTGCTTTCAGAATTAATAAGATGTTTAACATTAGCGATAATAACTACTGTAGTGCTATATACTGTATAGAAACATACTGGCAGCTCTGTGTTGTTTAAGCATCTCCATGAATGGAGGAAAAAGGGAACAAATTTCAAGGGGTAAAATGAGTGGTAAGGGCTGGGGAAGTGTTTTAATTTCCTACTGTAGCGAACCCATTTTTCAAACACTTTCATGAGGTTATTTCATATAAAAACATCTGCATGGCAAGAGTGTGCAGGTTTCAATTAGAGTCTTTCTCTAGGCAACCCGAGGGTCTGCCCCGAACCCCAGAAGCCTTCCCAGCTTTAACACTGCCCATATCCATCATCTCTCTGCAGAGCGTTTAAGCTCTGACGGAGCTTTGCCAAAATCCTTTTACTGAAAACAGTTTAGTGAATTCTGGCTACCTTGGATTGCAGATCCTGGTGTAATTAGATCTAGAGCATGGTTAGAGACACATACAGCTGAATGTAGGGTGTCCATCGTGGTCATGATTGGTCATAGCTGTGTCAGTTTTTACATTAGGATTGCTCTGACGTGGTTTATTGTGCTGCTGTGTGCCTGCTGCTCCCAGCACAGGGAACTACTGGGAACAAAGACCTGGGAGGGGGCAGGGTGCTGGTGCCTGGACAGTGGCAGCAAGAACCCATGTTAGCGTGGGGGCTTATTTGGCTCTGATCTTTTTGATTTTTTTTTTTTCTGGGGTGCAGGAGAAGGTAGTGGAAAGTGAATGGGAGCTGGGTTGTGGGTTGTCTTTTTTTTTGTATCCATTAATGTGGCTCTAAGTGGCTGCAGTTCAAATGCAACAAAATTCAAGCAATATGGCAAACATAAAAAGGAAGAAATATCAGGAAAGCTGGGTAGCAGGAAAATAAGAGTAGGAAAAGTAATATAATTGAGAATCAGATTGGGAAAAGAATACGGAATCCTTTGCATGAGGACAGCGTTAGGGAAGAGAGGGAAGGCACAGAGCTCAGATTTCTAGCAGGTGTTGAGCCTGATGCACACATCCTTTGCACAACAGCGAGTGGCTAAGCAGGGAGAATACAAAGAAGCATGACTGACATAAGCACAGTCACCATGCCAATGAGCACAAGTGCCTGTATATATTAATAGGCCAGAGGGAAGATGTGAATGCAACGGCGATGTTAGCTGCCTAGAGGTGAGCTGTATTGTCAGCAATATTTGGATGAGGGGTGGAAATCGGACATCCAGTTTCAGTGCTTGCCGTCTCTGGGAGGAAGGGCTGTTAAGGCACTTTGAGAACATCCTTCCACGGACAGCCTGAGTGCTCTGAGAGCACAGCATTATGAAAATCCCAGCGGTTCTGTGCCTGTGAAGTGGCTGGGGACAGATGCTGGAGCATCTCAGTGCCCCCCGTGGCTTGGGGTTAGGGAGTGTTGTAGCAGTGAGCTGCCCTCTGTGTCTGCTGTACAAACCTATGGCTGCTGGGGGGGCTGCGCCCTGCTAGCTGTGCTCAGGGTTCAGCTTCCCTGAATCTTGGTTCTCTGCTTTGTGCCTCGCCTTATTCCTAAAGCACGTGGACAAAGGGCCCAAGCTGCCTCTCCCCAGTTCCTCATCAGAAAGGCTGGCTACCTTCCCCAATTCCTCCCGCAGTGTGGTTGTTCTCTTTTCATGTGGTACCCTGGCCCTGCCACCTCACTGTGTGTTAATCACCATGCAGTCACCATGCAAATGCCCTGTAATGCTTCAGCTCTGGGAACAGCTATTCTCACTGCTGATTGACAACTGGGCCTCCACTGGCGCACTGGCTTGCTACTGTAAGGGTGAATGCATATGTAGATAAGCAGCTGAGCTTTCTTAAACATTTCAGAGGCTATTGTGTATCTCTGTGCATGTACCTACACTGGACTTTTCCTGTGCTCCACTTGGGAGACTGTTTCGCTTGCTGAATGAGCACAGTTTCCGCTTTAGCCACAGCTCTTCATTCACTGCTATGACTTCTCATCCCACCGGTGCAACAGCTCTCCTCTGCAGGATTTGCTCTCATTTAGTAAATGGAGCCCCATTTTTCTGCTTTGTGCCTGTGCCGTTTCTTTGCTTTGCAGCCTATTGGCAAAAGCCATTTGCCTAGCAAGACTGTGGTTAACGTATCTCACCCAGTTTCATCCTTTTATTCAGTCTTTCTACCTGGCTGCTGGCGGCTGACAAGCATCTGCCTCCTATTTTTTTTCCCCTCAGTCTGTCTTCCGCCCTTTTTATTCCCTGCTACAAGTCTCTGTGCTCTGTTTTTACTCACATTACATCGCACCTGGGAGCTGGAACAAATCTGACAAGTGAAAATGTGGGAACTAGATAGTTTTGGATACGTTCAGGGGTGTAAACAATAACTTCATGCCCTTTTAATATTCATATATCATTTGTGGAGTTCATGGTTACAAATGCCTGAAGAGGTCCTTGGCTGAACTTCGAGTTATTATTTTCTTTTTTATTGTTCATTTTCCATAAGGTTTCTGCAGGTCTTTGTGATTCCTTGTCTTTGTTCTCTTTTCTGCATGGAGATGTATAAGAAAAACTTGTGGGAAGTTGGTTTGTAAAGTGCAATGTTTTAAAAAAAAAAAAAAAAAGTGGGATATATGCTAACATCTTAGTAAGTAGCAGAGAGGGAATTTAGTAGGCTGGAGGAGTTTTCTAAAGCCCTGCTCAACATTTCACATTTTATGATTCTTAATGACAAATGGCAATTGTGAATATTCATGAATTTTTCCCTGGGTTAATGTCATAACCTTTGCAGTAGAAAGGTGCTTTTTACTGGTAATAGCTACCTTTCAATTTATGTATGCGATAGCCCCAGAATTAACATTCAGAGTGTGAGAAAGTAATTTTGCTTGTTTGTTTGCTGAGATGGCGAGGGGAAAATACATCTCAAATGTCTGTCCTGTTGTACCTTTATTGAGACAGTGCAGTTCTTTACTTTCAAACCCTCCGCTTTCCATACCGTATTTTTAGACTGCTGGAAAGGTGCCTCAGTTCAGCCTTTCTGAAGAGACAACTCAGTGTGTATTATGAAGAATGTATTTTTCTTCCCAAGCACAAAGAATTTGCCCGTGTTTGTTTCGACCATTTATTCTGAACGTTAATTTAGTATTTTATCAGTAATTACCTTGTATCCTTTCCCTTGGTCAGTATTCACTCTTCTGCTGCCTTTTCCCTGTCTGTGATTGTATTTGGTGCCTTGCAGTCATTACGTCTTACTGTGCTGCACTGAACTGGATGTGCCCTTTATCTGTCCATAAGCCTAATTTATTCAAATCATTTTAAATTTCCTTGCTCTGTGCACCATTTTACACTTATGTGCTATCAGCAAGAAATTCTGCTTAAATGATTATATCCCCTGCAGGCCATTTATATAAGTTGAACAAATGCGGTATCGTGCTGGAATTTGGAGCATTGCCTTGTTACTGTCCCACTGGTCACCCAGAGCCCTTCCGTTTTTTGGACACACCACTTCTTGTCCCAAAGATGACTTCGAAGCTGTTTACAATCGGTCTTTCCTATACTTTCTGGTTTCTACAGATAGTCTCTTTGTGAGCCGTGATACCACGTGAATTCCTTCCATGTGGATAAATTATGCCCATCGCTTCACTTCCGCCTCTCCGTTTCGGACAGTGTTGTAAGAATTTTAAGCACATTTGACAGACACGATGTGAATCCTGGCTGCCTCTCCTTCCCCAGACTGTATATTTCTGTGTTGCATAATCCTGTCCCACATTAATGTCTCCAATATCTGTTCTGTGGCTGCAGTTAGGATTATTGGTGAGTAGATTCCTAAATCCTCCCATGATTTAAGAAAGCAGGGGGGAAGCAAAAAAAAAAAAAAAAAGCTGGAGTAACTACCTCCTAGGCATCTCAGATATGCCTTCCTCAGGAAGCTATCAAGCAGTATTACTAGAGGTTTTCCAATTTCCCTTGCTATTTCCTCCCAAATCGTGAGATGCAGTTAATCTACATCTTGGGCCCTGTCAACTTTTAATAGTCCTAATTAACTATCTACCTGTCCAGATTGGATCATAAAGCCTTTTAACATTTCTTTTTTTTTTTTTCCCCGCAAGAAAATGTATCCTTGTTTCTGGGATGTGACCTTCAGCTGCTTCTGTAAATACTTGGGCACCGAATATTAATTCAGGCTCATTGCTGCATCAGTCTTGTCTGTCACTGACTTCTCACTCATACCCTCTCGCAGCCCCACAAATTCCTTCCCTGGTTGTATGCTTTTAATATATCAAATGAAAGATCTCCATTGAATTTCTTCACATCCTTGCTTTTTTTTTTTAAAGCATTTTCTACTCCAGAGTTTCCTGCCAGTGTTTATAATTGCCCAATTTTGAATGCGATGTCATCAGCAGACCTGCTAAGTAATACAATAATAATACAATAGAGGAAACTGAAACCACGGAATGGGCCCAAATGGCGGACTTGTCTGGAGCTGAATATGCTGAAGTGGAAGCAGCTCCAATTTTACAGTGTGTGGAGTGAGAGCAGAACCCACCCCTGTCTGTGAAATAGTTCAGAAATGACCTGGGGCTTTTCAGCTTGGCGTGCAAGGCTGCGTAGTGCTTGGAGCTCCGGTGTTTTGTAGGGCGATCACTGGGAAATCTGAAACTCGCCAGAACACCAAGCTTGGGTGAGCTTGGATTTCCTCAGGAAAATAGAAATTCTGCTCTTCGTTCTGCAATACATTTCTTTTTCTTCCTAGAAGATTACTATTTCTGTATGACTGTGCGAAGGCTTTCAGTGGCACCTTCGTGTGTTTCCTTGCTCAGTGCTGTTTTGCTGGGTGCAAACACAGTGTAAGTGGTGTAGGGAGGCACTGCAGGAGCTATTTTAGCTTAGCAGTCACTACTCCTACCTCTTTTTTTTTTTATACCTTAATGTCCTAAATCATATTCTGTGTTGCTTAATACCACATCTGGCATTCTTCCCTTCCTTGTCGGTTTATGTACACATTAAATTAGAAAGCAGTCCTGTACCAGATCAAGCTTTGCTTCCTCCGCTTAATGTAATCCACTCTGAGGTCTAGATAATTAAACTCTCCCACCCCTGCTGCTGTGGTCTTCTACATGTTTTGCTTCATGTATGTGATTCTTCTTAGCTCCTTCCTCAGTACACTGTGCCTAATGTGTTCTTTTTGAACAGCTCCAGTATGGGTATGAGCTGTATCATTCTGCTACAGCCACCTTTATTCTAGGCTTTGCTTCTCAAGTTTGGCCTGTCTCTCTTTTGGAAATGGGACTCTGTAGCTGTGTCCTGCCTGCTTTCCTTAAATAGCCTTTTAGATACGGGGGTATGGAGAGACTTCTTACAACCTAGGGAAGAATCTGTGTCTGACTGAATGCACATCAAAACAGGATGCAGATCTTTGTGGAGCTTTGTCCTCTTGTTGTCTTCTCTCCCCACTTCCAGCTCTGGTCCCCAGTGCCTGAATTGAGGCTGTTGGATTTCAGTAGTAACCTCCTTTAGAAGACAGACATGTTCTTTGTTTGGTTTAATACTTGATGGTCAGGAGAAATCCAGAACTACTACTCCCTCCTTTGGCAGTGGCTGCAAAACCACTGTAGCTAGAGAGGCTCGAGTAGACTTCTTCTGCAGCCATTACCCTCGGTGCAGCTCTCTGTGGGCTTCCAGTACTGCACAGCTGGGCAGTGTCAGCAGCAAGAGAGCAGACTCTCCCCCTGAACTAGTGATAGGACGAGAGGGAATGGTCTCAAGATGTGCCAGAGGAGTTCAGGCTGGGTATTAGGAAGCATTTCTTCTCCAGAGGAGTAATCAGGCACTGGAATGGGGCTCCCAAGAAAGTGGCAAAGTCACTGTGGTGGTGTAGTAGAAAAGGGTACTTGTGGTAATTAGGGGTGTGGATTAGTGGACAACTTTGGTGTTAGGTGGATGGTTGGCCTAGGTGATCTTTAGAGGTCTTTTCCAACCTTAATGATTCTATGATTTTAAACTAGTATCCATAGACATTGTTTGAAACTGTGGAATCAAAACACAAGTGGAGTCAACTTTGGGAATTAACCTGCGTAAAGTCATCTTTTCACCAGTCCTATTGGAAGGCAATCTCAGAATGTGTTTTAGGGACATCCAGACTATTTGTTGGGATGGGCACTCTCTGTGAGACTGCAGTAGGAGTGAAAAAGGAAGGGGGAGAAAACAAGCGTATTGCTGATGCACTGTGTGAAAATATGCCTAACTCTAGCCAATGCTTTCTCAATTGAAATTCAGATCCAATTTTATTTCAAAATAAAAATAAGATGTTATACTAGTGTACGTAGTTGTTTTCCCAGCTAAGCTTTTTCAGTCAGCAAAAGCTTAAATAATGTAAAATGTGATGTCACTTGAGGGGGGTAAAAAAAATATCCTGATCTTCTTTGTATGTTCATCAAGTGGAAATAACACTTAACAGTTTTAGAGATTTAAGTATGTCATTACAGCTGAGGACATGACTTGCTTCCACCTTGCTCTGAAAAAAAATATAGTTTTTTTAAATATAATTTTGCTTTTAGTGAATAAGTCTCACCCAGTGTGGGTGTTGTTTCATAGTGCCTACAGGGTACTAAATATTGGAATTCACATTAAAGTGCAAGCATTACATGGCTGTACTTTCACATAGCACTTGCTGTTTCTTTCCAACATGGGAAGACAGTTTTATCAAGGTGGCTGTGTAAGCAGTTTGCCTCAAGATGCTATTTAGAGGTTGTAATAACAAGCAAAATTTTCTGAGATTTAAACTTATTGTTTTTGGTCGGGATTCCCAAGAAAGGAAATGTTGGAATGTTTGTGAAGGAATGACATCATTGGAGTCTTCTGTGCAATAGGCAAGCTATCCATGGCTTCCTGACCACCCTCATGACCAGAGGGACTTAGGAGGTTCCAATTGCCTTCTACTACTCAGCTCTACACTGATGTTTGGAAAAACAGGCTTTTCCAGAGAAAGTACCTTCTTGTGGCATCCCTGAGTCCTTCTTCCCAATGGACAGAAAATCAAATCATGGGCTGTGTCCTTCCACCCCTGCCTGGATTCCAGAAAAAGCCAGCACCTGTGCTCCCTGAGCAGGTAAACGACTCCAGCCATTACACTTGCCAGCCCCCCTGGGAGTCTGACAAATGAAGCTGTGCTCCTGAGTCCTGAACGTATAATTTGCCACATGCAATTTGTGTCGCATCATGCCTAGCTGGAACTCTACTTTCTGGAATACCCTAAATATATCTACAAATAGATCATGTCATGTCAAAAATGAAATGGAAGTTGATAGTAATTGTGGACTGTATAATTAGAAAGCAGGAATCAGAATGTTTCACTAATGGCAACACCTGGAATACCTGCACAAAATCAAAAGTCGCCTTGGAATCCAGGGAAGCCTATATACAGCTGTTTCTGCCCCTTTAAAAAGCTGCTTAACTATGGCAAATTACACTTTGATCACACTTCTGCTGGGGTAAACCACACAGAAATCAAGTGTATGACAATAATCTGACTCTTCTTGAGGAGGTCACATCCACAAAACTTAAAATGTACGAAGTTGCACACAGTAGGTTTTTCTAAATTTAGACACTTTTCTATAAAGTCATGGTGTATCCAGGCCTAATGACAGTTGCTTGATGTTGTGAAGTCTAAAAGTCTTCAGAAATATAGCGGAGGAGGAGGAGGGAGAAGCAGCTTTAGGGCCATGTAAAAACAAAGCCTTTTTCTCTTTTTAAATCTCTCTGCTGTGCCCTGATTGAACATAGGATGAAAAGCCACTGTCTTGAGATTTGAAGAAAACAAAGGATTTCTGTTTTTACTATTACATTGAAAAACTCTTTACTGTATGAAAGGTTGTCTCTTCGAAACTTCCTCAGATTTGTGACCCAGGGTTTTGGAGAGTGAAACTGCCCAACTTCTACCACAGAAATGTAGGATGTAGTATCTCAGAGTAGTCCACATGGGCAAGAGCATTAGCTTTCTGAACATTATATATCAATTTTACACTTTTTTTTGGGTGAAGTATCTTAAGAATGAGATTTCTGGCTTTCAAAAGTGATGTGATGGAAGGGGTGGTATGCTTTAACCCAAACTATCTGCTGTTACGTGGTAAGAATGATAGCAAATGGGCTGAAACATTGTACTGAAGATGGCAGTCACAATGTCAGTATGAGCAATGGGCTCTTTCAAGATCGAGCCCTAACGTTTTATGTTACTTCTGAGCTCATGTATCTCTCCATTATGTTAATTGTCAACACCACTAGCATCCATTAGAGCTTGTCATGACAACTATTTGGAAAAAAAAAAAATAAAAAAATTTCAAGGAAACGTTACTGTCAAAATACAGCATTTTAAAAAAATACAAAATGTTTTGTGGAAATGCTTTGGTTTCAATGAAAATTTCTCAGGGGTAGGCTGGAATTTTTAGAGAAGCATGATGAAAAGGAAATAAACTACATGGGAAACAGTGTAATGACCTAGAGTGCTGGAAACCCCATATACTGTCCATCTCTAGTGCGGAGGTGATTTATTGTGCTCATCTCTCTACCCCAATTTCCATGGTGGATATATTCAAACTGGGTTTTCCCTCCTGCCTCCAGAAGGTTATCTTCTTGCTTGTCCTTCTCAAGTACTTGGTCTGTCAGCTTAAAATAAAATGAAACAGTCAGCAGTCCAGCAGATGCTAGATCCGGGTTCTCTGCATTTTGGCAGTGGTTCAGGCTCTTCTTTGAGGAATAGCTGCTGTTGTGATGGTTGTAGTAAGAACCAAAAGTTAGCTTTGCTATGAGGGCAGCGTTATGGTTTGAGTTACACAGTATGCTAATGAAAATAAGACTACAATTAACAATGTGTCGTGTTGTGTTCAACATGTTTTTGGCTCAGAGACCTCCTTTGTGCTCTCATTCCTTTATGCCTCAAAGCAGAGTGAAGCGGGACTGTGGTCCGCTTCTTTCTTGCATCACCTCCTAGTGAAAGCAGCAGAGGAGATGTGCAGTTCCGTCTCGAGCCTGCTCCATGGATAGCACGTGTGGGAACTATGTCTGCTTTTTTCTCTTCACTCCTTCTTCTGACCCCTTTGTGGCCAGTTGCAGTCTGCCCTATAGGCAGTACTCCTGAGAGAGTCAGATATCACTGATGTCTTCATGATAGAGTCAAAGAATTGCTCAGGTTGGAAAAGACCTTAAAGATCATGAAGTCCAACCTCAACCTAACCAAACTACCCGAACTCTAGTTGAGGGCTGTTAAATCACATCCCTGAGTACCACATCCAATGGTTTTTAAACACATTCAGGGATGGTGACTCAACCACCTCCCTGGGGAGCCGATTCCAGTGCTTAACAACCCTTTCTGTAAAGAGCTGTTTCCTGATATCCAACATGAACTTACACTGGCACGACTTGAGGCCATTTCCCCCCGTCCTGTCACCAGTGAGAAGAGACCAGCCCCGCTCTCACTGTAAGCATCTTTCAGATATTGGAAGAGAGCGATAAGGTCTCCCCTCAGCCTCCTTTTCCCCAGTCTGAACAGCCTCAGTTCCTTCAGTCTCTCCTCATAGGGCATGTTCTCCAAGCCCTTCACAAGCTGCCCTTCCTCAGACCTGCTCCAGCACCTCAACGTTCTTGTACTGAGGTGCCCCAAACTGAACACAGTACTTGAGGTGGGGCCTCACCAATACTGAGTACAGGGGCAGGGTGACTTGCCTAGTCCTGCTCACCACTTAAACCACCTAAACGTAGAATCAAAGACTTGCTTTTAGATGTTTCAATTGAAGTTATTTTCAAGTAAATACGTGATTAAGCAAACGTTGCTCCCCCTGATATCAGTGTAAATGTGGTGCAGCTCTACTGAAGTCAAGGGCTAAGTAAGCAAAGTCAGGCCTGGAAATTTTACCTACTGGCTCATGAAACAAAGAGTCGACAAAAGGGACTGATTTGTCATTGAGGAAAGCCAAGATAATGCCACAAGTAGATACTAGTTTACTAATTTGATGTAGAATTTGACTGTAATGAGGCAAGGTGACCCCTGATTGCATCACTGACTTCAGTTAGCTTGAATTATTCTCAAAACTATATAAAATCTTATCTAAAAACGTCACTGCTGTGTCTGTAGAAGGGAACAGCTTTGGAATGTATAATTGCTGTGATGACTGGGCAGCCTCATCCCAGTCTGTGATACAAGCACACAACATTCAGGTGCTAGTTCACAATTAAGGTAATTATGGGGGGTCTTTATTCTGTATCCGTGTGTCTAAACCTAACAGCATGTAGGTCTTCTAGCTATGTATTCTTGGAGAACTTGATTATCAAGGAAAGGTATGTTCCCAGATGTCCCAGTCTGAATGACGGCCTGACCCCAAAATGTGTTTGCTCAATCCTTGTATAAAGACTATTTGCTTGGGCAAGTTGTTTGAGTGACTTTGGAATGGAGATGAAACATTACCATCCTGCATGATGGGTGGTTGAAGCGCAGGGTGAACTAACATGAACAACTAATGTTGTAACTCCATACAGCAGATATGACTCATTTTGGGGGGAATAATAGAGATTTTTTTGTTGTTAATTTACAAATTATTTCTCCATAGGTGCAATACCAATTTGAACATGATACAGGGTTTTTATTTACTCAAAATGAGACATAGAAGATTGATATGATTAATATCTTCAAGCTAAAAATTTCTAATAATCTATTATATTGTTAAACTAAATTGATTGGTTTTTTTATGAAGGATAAGTTTGTGAAGGCAGTAGCTTCCTACCAAATGGAATAAAAAGCATTTCATGCGCACAAAAAAACTAGTGTACCAAATTTCAGGCTATAAATAAGGCAATTGTAAAATGTAGATGCTTCAAAACACTAGCAAAATTCAGCCAACAAAGCAGGGATCAGAAATTTATACCCTCGTTACCAGTAATTACAGTCACATTCTTTACTGAACTGTATTCCCAGCCAACACATAAAAGTGTCCTTATGCATTACCTGCTTAGAACTAAGTCACCCCTAACACACATGTGCCAGAAAGCGAATCTTTAGCTCTGTGGCCATGTTAGCACATGGAGCTCTGCATGCATTGCTGTAAATGTATCTGTCTACCTTTTAAGCAAAGTAGCTGAAAGCCCCTCAGGGTGTTCTTACGAAATGTAAATTCACTGACTTGGAGACCTCAGCATAAAATCGCTGCTTTTAGTGGATGGCAGTTTAACACTCTCCTTTCCTAAAGAAAGTGAGGAAAAAGAAATGCAATCCCATGATTGGTTTCACGTACATTTAGCATTTGTCTTTTCCTTTTTTCTTTGACAAAATAAAAGTGGTCTAGGCATCTAAAAAAAAGTTGCCTTTTTTCTTTTTTTTTTCTTAGTGCAGCAATAAATTCTTAATGCCCTTGTGACAGATCAATCTCAACCTGTCAATATTTCATATTAGATACTTCCGCTGGCTAAGTTAAGGCGGAATCGTGAGGAAAGATAAGCCGCCTTCTGGCTCAGGTTGACACCTCCTGCTAAGACTGTTAATGCGTATAAGGAAAAAAAAAGGCTCAGACTTGGGAGCTTAAATTCATTAGCGGCCTTCTTGCAAGTATTTTGGCAACACTGCATGGATCATGAGCATTTTCTTCACATGGTACATGCTTGATTCAAGTTTCTTCAAAAAAAAAAACACACAGATAACTGTAAATTCAAATACATGGCAAGCACATATATATATTTTTTAAGTTCTATGGAGCTGCTGGGGATGCTTCATGTTGGAAAACCAGACCATTTCCAATGAAGAGCTGTATGCCAACTGTTAGCTGTTGAAATTCTGACACAATTGTGCTGTAATCACAAAGCCAGACCAAAGCAATTGCCCTTGGAAAGAGAGTTGTTGCCTGAAAGTCTGGACTGTGGGGACTTGAGCACCTGCTACAAGAGTCAGTCATTCAGTTCTTAAATTATTTTGTAGTAAGGTTGCATTCCTGATGGGGACAAGAAGCCCAGAATATGCTGCAGAACACAAAAGATGCTACCTACCATTGAGTGGCTGGGTGATCCCAAGTCCTTGGTACCCATAACCAAATTCTGGATGCTTTCACTTTGGAAAGAGGGGATATCTGTAGCAAGCTACGGGACTCAAGAAGTTTTGCTCATGATCTTTCTGGCCACTTTAGGGCTGAAAAGTCGGGCGTCAAGAATATTTTGTGTTTCAAGATTTCTGCATGCCTTCTCAGGTGAATAGATCCACTGTTCAAAAAGTGTTTTTCAACTTTTTTCAGTTTGAACATGCCTAACGCATTCCGTACTTTGGGGAGGCAGACCCCCTGGGTAGCAGATGTAAGTTTACTTAAAAAAGGCTTTCTTTCCTTAGTCAGCTTCATTGCACTATTGGAAGCAGTTCATGGAAAAAACACCAGTCTTAATGCATTTCAGTAAATTGATTCTCTTTGGGATTATTGAAGGGTAATGCTAAAACAACCTTGAGTTTTAAAGCACAGTGACAGTCTGTAAAAATATTTTCCATGTTTCTTGTGTCTGTTGCTAGTGAAATTAAAAAAAAAAAATCAGCTCTCTTCCATTTCTAAGTTAAAATCCTACTTTACCTTGTCCGGTGTCTGGCTGCATAACAATCATGTGTCTGGTCTTTCATAATTGTTTTTTTTTTAAGACCAGGAACATTATTTAATAGACTTGCCAATTAGCACTGGTTTCTCCCTGGTTTCTGTACAAATGCAGTGTGAGAAAGAGGCCCTTCTCTGGAGATCTTCCCTGATGATAAGATGTAATCAAACTGATTTTGTAGGTTGTCAGTGGATTTCAGCTGTGGGGACTAATTAGAGAATCTAACAAAAAAATCCATTGGTCCACAACTGAAAAAGTTTATTCAGAGCAATGCTGGAGGTGCACACAAGCTGGGCAGAACTTCCCACCAATTGCTAAGAGAACAGGTCATGCTTAACACCCAGTATTCCTTTCCCAGAGAGGAAAGCCACCTGAACTCTCCAGTTACAGCATCCATCCTTCCTGTCATTCAGTGAAATCTTAATTTCTCTGGGCTTACAGATGTCTCCCCTGAATTAATCACAGCTGGTTTCTGAATCCAAACAAACTCTTATGGAAACCTGATTCTCTCTCCTGTGAATGCATGCAGGAAAGAAGGTGCTATTTTTTTTGCATAGTCATCTTTCAGATTAGAACTAGATGATATAAGTGCAAGACACATCATTAACTAGAGGAATCTGTTAATGCCCATTATCGTTAAATGGGTGGAAGACTATTTCTTGAATTGCAATCAGAAAACTGTGTGCAGTGTTTGCTAACTGCTGTTTGCTTCCAAATACTGCGTGTTACTTGCTCATTAATTACTGCTACAGTTTGCAGGAATTATTCCATAATTGATTGGCCTTTAAAGCACTGTGCTGTGTCTTTCTCACATTTGGGAAGTGCTGCTCATGATTGTATTTTTCATGCAAGTTTTTCATAGAAGTTTTGCCAAAGTTCTTTGAACGTGTCATCTTGGCAGATAAGAACATGACTTAGGAATGGCTACTAGAAATGAGATAGTGTGAAAAGTTTTAGAAGCAATGAAATATCACTATTAAATGTAAAATTAATGTGTCATTTCTACATTGTGAAATCCTTCCACCCAAACTGTAAAACAAGCGATACTGTAAAAAGTTTGAATGCGCTGTACTCAGTAATTTATGTAGTAATTCAGGAATTGGTTCAACTCTTAGAAAGGCAAAAAGGTTGTTGAGTACCCATCAGCTTTCTCTGTGCCCATTGTTATCAGCCTGCCTGTTTGCACACTAGGGAGTGTAAGCCCTCTTGGACCTTCCTTTTCCTGTTCGTGTACCTATGGAAGCCTTTCTTATCTTTTGTGCCCCTTACTGAGTACCATTCCAGTTGGGTCCTGGTCTTCCTGGCTCCATCCCTACACAGCCTAGCAGCATCTCTATACTCCTCCCAGGTTACCTGTCTCTGCTTCCACTGCCTGTGCATTTTCTTCTTGCCCTCCAGTTTGACCAGAAGGTCCTGGTCAGTAGTAGTAAATAGCACAATCATGCTTCACAGGGCTGAATGTTCAAGAGCTAATCTCATAGCAACACCTCATGTAGCACTCAACATGCAGGACTCCTGGAGAAGCTTGACATTTATTTAGATGCTTAAATAGGATTGGAAGTCTTGTGAAAATCTCACCCTAGCAGCATGGGGGTACAAGGCCTTTGGGAGATTATCCATCCTGTAGTTGGATTGTCAAGCAAGAGACCAGATGACAGTCTTGGAAAGAGGCTATATAACACACTGTTAATCCACACCCACTACCCAGTCAAAATAAATAAGATTTAAGCTCTTAGTATGTTATATTGATGCAAAACTCAAGATAATGCAAGGTATATTCTGTCCTGAGTCAGAC
The DNA here is from genome assembly GCA_035772895.1 of Perdix hodgsoniae. Taxonomy (NCBI): domain Eukaryota; kingdom Metazoa; phylum Chordata; class Aves; order Galliformes; family Phasianidae; genus Perdix; species Perdix hodgsoniae. Next base: position 46,206,857 of record JAPSGF010000002.1, read on the forward strand.
ACCCACTCCGCTGGAGTTGTTAAGTGCTGGTGGTCAGGGCACTGCCAAGAACATGGAAGGAGTATCAAGGACATAAAAGGAGGCAGAGCAGACAAAGTTGCCTACAGGTGAGAGGGTGATGCTTTCAAAAGCTGCTTTCGTTTGGACTCCTGTTCTTGCAGGTGTCAGAGCGTGCACAGCCACACGCTGCTTGAGCAGATAGCTGCTGCATGCTGGTGATGACAGCCGTGACCTCCTGTCTCTTACCCTCTGTAACAAGTGCCATCACACCCAGTCAAACCAACTAAATGGCATCTTGCTTTTTTTATACCTTTTTCCCTAGAATTTCTTTGTGAAGCTTTTGAACAATTCTTCTTTTGCTCTGGTTTGACCAAGTGGCAAGTTGAGACCTTCACTTTTCTATTAAACTCTTTTGATTTAATTATCCCTGGTCCCCTACAGCAGCATGTTTTTCTATGTGCTGAAGCCCATCTGATACGAAATCTCCTAGTTTCCATAACCCATAGTGATGCGAGCTGCAAAGCACCGCTGTGAAAATAAGGTCCTGAGTCATTCCTGCTGTGTAGCAGACACAGTTGTGGCTTTTCATTAGCGAGAAGGATTCTGAGCTATATATTCATTTAAAAATAAATTGCGTTTGGAGAGTTGGAGGAGATCAGTATTGGTGGCTCCATTTAGTAGCAGCAGCAGATGATTGGTGCAATTTGGTGGGGTTTGGGTGCCTGTATAAGTGCTAAAGGTGGATGGATACATGAAAAATGAAAGAAAATCATACCCACAGCTAGTGTGCTGCCTGCTTTCTGTATTGGGAGAGGACTAGCTTGGTACTAGAACTGAAGGGCTGATGAGTAAAGGTGGCTTCCCAGAGGGATAAGGGATGCACTTTGCACAGTTAAATATGAGAGAAGGTTGCGTGGGTGCACGTCTGACTCCTGTAAATACATCAGCGTATTTTGATCTCCAGGGTTGCCAGGCCAGCTTCCTCTTGAGTTTAAATGAGATGCTTTTTTTCTGATGAGTTCGTAGTGGATGTGGTGGTTTGATGAGCGTTACATTGAGGTGAAATTACTGAGACAAGCAAATCGTGGACCATCTATACTAAAGAGCATTAATGATTAAGCTCTGGTGGCAGTATTTGATAAAAGAAAGATAACATTCTCTTACCTTTTCTGAAAGGGTTGCTAATGCTATAGAGTGGTGGAGATAACACTGAGAAGAGTATGAACCTGAACTTGGAGTCAATGACTGAAAAGTGAAGGAAGTTAATACTGTATTAAATATAAAAGTGATTGAACTGTGGGTTTAACCTGAAGGTTGGAGATCTGCATTTTTGCCAGGATAACGGATTTTTACAACTGGAAACTAAGGGCCAACAGCACAGAAAGGTGGTGGTGAATGCAGAGTTGACTGGCCTATATTAACATGGTACTGCAAATACAGCTAAGCCATCAAGATACTAGAGAGGCTTTCTAGCTATAATACAAACTCCCAAATTGTTTTGGCACTGAGCTCAGAATCGCCCAGACAGATGCATGGGATGAATCAGAACATGATAGGAACGCAAATAGCTGCCCTTGCTGGAACACAGAAATGCTTTCCTTAGTGCTAAATGGCAAAAACGCGATTTGGGGAGACATCAGTAAAAAAGCCAAGTGTTGTCAGGTGAGAAAATGAGGTCAAGGTAAAAGAAATGTATTTTCTTCTGATGTTTAAGGAGGCAGAACCAAAGCTGAGTTTCAAACTGGCAGAAAAAATCGAGGGAGATAAAATGATGCAGGAATCTGAGTGAGACTGCAGCTAAATCAAAGAGGTGAGAATTAATGATCTACCCTGAGGTATAATGCACATGGTATAGTTGAGGTGGCCCAGCAGAAGCAGCAAATCAAGCTTAGTGAGGGGTTTGGAATCAGGAAATCTGAAAAGGAGACAGGGAGGAAAAAAAAAAGTGATCAATTTATTGCAGAGTGAGGAAAGTTTATAATAGATGGGAAGCAAGCTATAATGCAAAGTGAATACCTGATATTAGCTAGATGTATTGTTTTCCTCTTGTGCAACCTGACTGAACACTACTGCAGTTTCTAATATATGGAAAAAGCAGCAGGGCTTTGCAGGACAAGCTTTAATATCTTAGCAAAATCTGGTTGTCACCAAGAGCTTCTGGTAAGGCACTGCAGTTGTAACCTCCCATGCCAAAATGAAACCAAGGAGACCAAGTTGAACCAGCTGATACAGCACACTATTCTATCAACACATAGGCATCTTAATCAAAAGCTTGATTCGTCTGATTGTCTGGAGCAGCTAGTCTGAATGGTGCCCCAAACCGTGCAATTAATGCTACTTGATCCTCTTTGTCCTTGGTGTTCTGTATGTGTATGGCACTTAAAGGCAAAAATGAGTTTGAGTGGGGAAGTAATCCATTCCCTTTGCTGATGTCTGCTAATGCTGTTAGAGCATACACAGATTATACCGTATTCTATTTGATCTACCTGACTTCATCTCAAGTGTTTTAAAGGTTGGTCATAGTTGGTGGGGGAAAACATCAAACGAAAAGCTTTAACTGAGATGAGAGTATGATGGAAGGGAAAATGCAGGTTAAAAACATTGATGCTTTTTACAAGGTGGTAGAACTGAATCATACGTTCCCTTTCCTCCTACCTCCCAGTCAAGCAGTCTCCAACTGGAAGTAATAGAACTGTCTTTTCAAGGTAGAAATAGCATGCAATCATTAACATATAGCTTCTATTTCCTACGCTGTATCAAGCCATGCATTCACTTTTTCCTGGGTCATAATCAGCAGCAACCAGGAGACAAATAGCTTCTGAATGAAAGGGAGGCACTAGGGTTGTCTGATTTTCATCACCATTACTGAGCCAGCAAACATCCCTGCTCCCTAAATCTATTGCAGAGCCTACAAGATAAATCTTTTGGGGGTAAAAAACATGGAGAAATTAAGTAGTGTCAAAGACGTGTGTATGCACATCTTCCTGTGTTCTGAGGCTCTTCCTTATAATTTAAAAAGGCCTTCTAAAGGATGCACCTAGTATACAAAAATGATCTCTTGAAATCACACGTTGGCTGCTCTTTGATATTACCTCATGTGGCAATTCCTTTTCCAAGACAGGGGCTGCAGGAAGTGCTGGAATTGTGGTTGTCTTTGACTTCGATACATTTAAGCTTTTCAAGTGATGTTCATTCTCTAAGACAATGTGCTTATAGCATTAGGCACTTCTCTTTGGAGATCTGAATACATTATCCTTAACGAAGAGAGAGAAGGTGAGAGTTTTAGCTCTTTTGCTCCCTTACACCTGATAAAAGGGAAAGGATAAATTAAAGCCAGATTCGGTGTCCTGTGTCCAGCTGAGAGAGGTTCCTGGAGGTGCCTCAGAAGAGCTGCAAGGGTGTCGTTTACCCACGGCAAGTATTGGCAGGGACAGGACTGCAGATGGTGAGGAAAGGAGTAAAGGCGCAAGGGAAGGATAACTCTGGGATATTTATTAAGGCTATAAACCTTTCTTAATTACACTGACTTCTCCAGCACCCCAAACCAAGGTAACCTAAAGCCATAGGGCAACTCACCCTGGAGTAATTCTGCTCGATTCTTGGCTGTATATTGTCAGGATGGCTAATTGGTTGGAATCACGTAAAATAAAAAGGAGTTTTAAGTTATTTAAAGAAAAGTGAGACTTTATAAATATAACAGTAAATGTGAAAGTTAAAGTTTAGTACAATTTTTGAATTAAAAAAATGGAAAAATAGCAAGGAGAAGCAAATGTTGGAAATGCAATCCTGAAAACTCTTGACTTGTATGTTAATGGGTTGTTAAAAGCTAAAAACTACAGAGAAAATGAATAGTAAATGGAGAAAATTACGTTAAACCAGCAGAAATTGTTGAAGTAGGAATTTTTTTTTCTCCTGGATGTTTTTCTGGGACCTGGCTGCTTTCTCTGATCAGCATCTATTTCTGCCTATTCTCTTTTCTTTCCCCTTCTTCCTTTTAAATGTTGTGACTGGAAAGCACTGTATTCAGTGGAGAACACATTACGATTGTATATGGATGTGCTGTGAAATGTACTGAAGAACTGGTGTGCGCATGCTAGAGTAATTGCCATCATGTATGTCTGTGTTACGACTAATGAATGTATTCATCTTGGTGGTAAGATCTACTGTGAGGAAAATATTAACAGTCATTTGATGGAAGAAGAAAGTAAGACTTGTGTACTAGAGTTTCCTGAAAACAGGTAGTATTGTGGATCTTACCACTGGAGCAGTTGCTTCTGCAGTGGCAGACAGAACCATCTTATGTATCTGCCAGACAAAAGGAAGACCAGTTGATCAAATCATGACCACTTTTCCCACCGATGGCAGTACTGACTTTCACTTCTTCTGTAACAGTCTCTAATCCATCCATCTGCTTCTGCCCCTTAAATCCTTCTGCAGTGCTTAAAGAAAACATCTGGCCAAAGGTACCTAGATTGATTGGTGATAAAAAAATATATGATTTTATAGTTACAGAGATCATAAGTAAGTCAGACTTAATAATAAATAAAACTACTTTGGTTTCAGAGCTACTCCACTGTGCATGGTTGCTGTACTACTGTTGCCCAGTCTTCTCTGGTCTTTTTCATCACTACTGTGGATCTTCTCTTGATCGACCTAGAACCTATTGTCTCCCTGCACGTGCTCTCTCACAGCTCTGACCCAGCAGCCTCCTCTTTGAGAGTCATTTAGACACCCTGGGTTGGACTCATCTTACCTAACTTCACCTTTTACCTATACATCTGAGTCAGGGAAAATGAATGAAAACCAAAAGATGCCCTTCGGATCTATCTGTGACCTGTGCTCTAATATGGATTATGTTATTGACAGCTAAAGTTTGTTCTTTCCTGGGACCACTGTACAATCCAGTGGCCATTGTATGTATGCAGGTGCATATATTCATTTTGTAGTCTACCTTAGGAAGCAAAAATTGTTTGGAAACTTCCAGTGTTCCATCAGAAAAAAAGCAAGCAAGTCTTTAGAGTTGGACCAAATGCAGAGAAAGGGCAGGTGAGCTGATGGTATTGAAAGGATTGGTGTGGGGTGCAGTTGCCAAGGAGGAACATCAGCCAAAGGGAACAGCGCACTAAATTCTGGAGACTTAGCATGAGCATCTGTATACATGGGGTGCATTTATTATCTGTAGACTCATATATCTTACTGGAAAGAGCAGGATACAGCCAGATATTTGAAATAGAGACTTGATAACAGTGGGAAAGAAAGATGAGTAACCCTGAAATTGCCAAATATAAAAGGATGTTTATTACAGGTGCAGCAGGAAGTGAGACACATGAATGTAAATAGAATTACACACTGCTAGGAACTGCACATGGCTGGGAAATGTGCAGCCCCTATACTTCTTTCAATATATGAAAACATGCATTCCTTAAAGACCTGCTTCTTCATATATGCTACAGGTCTGCTGTGACTCCACTGTTTTATGGTCATGGCCTGAATGGGAAATTCAGTGGTTCCTGTTTCATTGAACATTGTCTTTTGTCTCCAGTCTGTTGCATGTGTGGCAGTGGTGGGTTTTAGCAGGTGAGATTCTGCACATGGGAGAAGGAGCAACAAAGGAAGTAACATGAAGCTAACTCTGACTTGAACAAAGAGAAAGGCTAAAAAGCTCTGTCATTAAGTCAAAATATTTAGAAGCATTCCCAAAGGATAGGTGTAATTTCTGATTTCAAACAAGACTAATGTACCACTTAACCTACAAGTTTACATGAGGTGAAAATGATACACAGTAGGAACTCTCTCCAAAGAGGTACAAAGCTCCAAAACTTTCAGTGTGAATGGAATGGTACGTAAAGATATTCATATTTTTGAGGTAAACATATTACTGATGTTCTTGGTTCTTTGCTTTTAAAGATGCAAAATCAATACCTATTTTAGGTGACTATTTATTCACTCATTCTAGTGCTTTTACAATAATACAGACATTAAAAGAATCATAAGATAACACCTGCAATTTGTCTAGAAGTACTAAAAGAAAATAACGTATTGTTACACAAAATGATCAGTGTCTGAGGTCTTTGACAGCTGTAAAAACAGCACCCTTTCACAGGCAGCACTATTAAATAATTTTTAATTTGCACTAATAGTGGGGTTCAGGTTCTCTAACGATCCTGTGAAAACATCCACGGAAATGCTGAGAGAAGATTTATTTTGTGGCAATACCAATTCTAGGTGACAGACAGTGTTCTCAAGGTTTTTTTGTTGACAAAGACAACAATAATACTTCCTCATAAATAGCTGTATAATGACTACAATCTGCAAAATCCAAAGTCATTAAAAAAATCTACATTCAGAGAACACAATCCTCACTCTTTCTGAAAGACAGTTTCCTTATTACGACTTTTTTCATTTTGATTGAGCCAGATGCCAACACATTTTTTGGAGGCTCTATTCTTTATAAATGGAGAGCAAATTATTAGCAGGAGCCAGCAGCAAAATAACAACAGAGTGCAGTTTGCTGAACAAACTTGAGAAATAATTACCAGATCCCTTATGAATCTTTTCTTTGTCCGTGTTTTTGCTGCTGAAGATCAGGATTGTTGTTTACATGCAGATGCCAGGGCTCAGCTCCTTACCTGTAACAGGACGTGGTTCAGTGCAGCTGAAATGGGGACTCTGGATTCAGACCACCTTCACATACTAGCCAGCAATCTCTGGCACCGCAGAAAGCTGGCCACAGCCCCTGGATTAATATCAAACAGTGTCATTTTGTCCCATTCTGCCCTCAGAACGTCATATGCTGCTGGCCTATGTCTTGTTAGACCCACGTCTTGTTGTCAAGGCCACGAAATAAACTTTGGTATCTAATTGGCATTCTTCAATGCCACAACCCCATTACAGTTGGCATAAACACAAGCAAGAGGCATTGCTTTCCCCTTCCCCCTCCTGTTCCCTCCTAGGATAGCTGTGGCCATAAAATAAAGACAGTTAAGGAGGACTTTTGTATTAATGATTGCGTGTATGCTACAGTAATCAGGTAATGGCTGTATCAGCTTTCATTAGAAGTCTCAAGAAGCCCATCTTTGCTATGCATGATAAACTAATTTCTAAATACTTTGGTGGTGTTGTGTAAAGCCTTAATGTCCACTTTGTCTACATGGGCAATTGTTTGTTGGGCAGTTCTGTTACTGTGTTAACTGCAAAGTCATGTTAAATGGGCTTGGGTATTAGGGAAACTCTGCGTACCATGCGAGCTCTGCACTGAAGTACTTGTGTCAGTGTTTTTTTGTGTCATTTTTGTACTGCAGTACAATCCCAGGTATAAAAGAGAGAAGCCGGTTAATCTCAGTTATCAACTGAAAAGTTGTGGGCCTTTAAGTACTGAGTGCAATACGTGAATTCACAAGGTACACTTCTGCCATCCTGCTTCCAGTAACGCTTTGCAACTTTGAGTCAAGTAGATTCAGCGGGGATAACAGGCAAGAATGCAGAGACCAGAGGTACATTGCTTCTTGTTCAGCTTCTTGATAGCATCTCCTGGCCTGCCTGCAACATGTTTTAACAAGATCTCTGTACTCAGGGCCATGTTTGCTGTGTTGTAAGGCTGTGGTGTGCGGCAGGTGCATGCCTGCTTGGGGGTAGAGTTACACTCAGGGAGGGTTCAGCAGGGGCTGGAGGTGATCCTCAGTGTGAGCATGCAGGCAAGAAAGCAGCTGGTGAGGGAGGGGCAGCTGAGAGGGTCCAGGCAGTGCAGCACCAGCTGCCTTGATAACAGCTCTGTTGCTGGCTTAAAATACTGGTGTGACAGCATCTTTGGACTGGACTGTGCACGTGTGAAAAAGGATAGATCTTGTCGAGATAAAGCAATTTCCTTGTGTCCCTGGTGGCGCCTTCTGTGTTTTGTCCTGACCCTGTTTTCCTATCACATCCTCATGATACAGTTTATCCATTTCTCTTGCCAGCTTTTGTTGGCTCCTCAGCATATGCCCTCTTGTCCACCTGCCTGAGCCCAGTAGCTCACATTTTGTTGCTGTTCTTTGAGTGTGATGCATTCTTCCACCAGCTGCTGGCATCAGGGGTCTCATTTCCTTTTCCCAACAACCCCTTTCTTGACTCTGCAGGGTCACAGCAGTGAGTAGGGCAACACTGAGAGGTACTCAGAGAGCTGGGGTGACAATGACATGATGATGGAAGTTAGATTATTGGAACCCCAGCAGCTACCTCTTCTGCAAGACGGTGCCTGCTGCTGGATGTTCAGCATTGGAAAGGAGACAATAATTGTGTCGTTAGATGATGGATATTGTGCTGTCAGCATTACAGTCTTTTAGACCCCCTAGTGTGTAGAGCAGCCAGCTGACCTCCTCAGCACTGCTCGGCCATGGGATACCTCTGAGATCTATGAAAGAAACAGGTTCTGGGGACACTGGAGACGACCTGGAGTACCACTGTGGGATTATTCATCAGTCCTGCACCACGCAGCATGTGGAATCCCATTTTTATGCCTTCTGACAGAAAAGCTGAAGGCTGATTAACATGACCTCAGGGGACAGTAAGGGATATGGCCATCCACGGTGTGCTGATGCCTGCTGCCAGTCAGAAGGGTGGCCTGTAGGATACAAGTGCTCCTGGCACTGACACCAGCTTCGAGTGATTGATTGTCATTCCTCCCAATAAAGCCTTAACCATAAATAATAGTGTTGTGTGAAATCAAGTATTTGAAAAACAAGCTTATTCCATGTGAATCTGCATCTGTAACAGTGAAAATGTGACAACAGATGAAGGGAGTGAGGCACTGACAGAGCTGAACACACATGCCTTTTCTTGCAGTGTGGAACTCAGATGATAACAGAATCTGTGGTTATTTCAGGGAGAAAGTGGCCAAACCTATGCAATACCACAACCAAAGAAAGTATTTCTTTAGATTTTATGGTCTTAAAGGTCACTTCTAACACAAACCATTCTATGACTCTATGGCTATTTTTCCTTTTGTTGTTTTAGGAGGCATTCAAAAAGTTGGGCATATTTGCTGCTATCTCCCACCTTTTTCTAATGCTAGTACAACACTTATAGGATCAGCAACGTGTTGGGATAGGTTTACAATGGCTACTTTACAGATAGGCATGAGAGCAAGACATGGAGAGAACAAGAGCAGAAAAAATGAATTTTGAATAATTTTGTTTTACAGTTTTCTTTTTGAACAACCAGAGCAGAGCAGTTTCTGTGTTCACCATGGGCTCTGCATTCCTGCTAAAAATGAAATAGCAATGGCTTCTGGATGAAAAGCAGAGCCTGGGATTTCCAACTTTCCATCCCTCCCATCAAAGCAGGGATTACAGTGAGAAGGACAATCTGGAATTGCTTTTGTAAGGCTTCTCCTGAGAAAGCTGTAGCTGGAATGTTGGCTGCCTCACTAACAAACACCTGTACATTTTCCATTCTTCCCATCCTCTTACACTCTCGAGCTTGGGGTGGGCTGCTGGATAAAGCAGGCTCGAATCTGAAAACAAAACAACTTTTCTGAACAGAAGGTTTTGGAGAGAACCCGTCTGGAGTGAATTCCGTGCTTCTTCCCAGACACTAGAAAAGTGTGCAAGTTTTCTGAGCTGGAGAGGAAGGATTATCTATAGCATTGCAGTGCAACTCACGTGACAATTAGAAACTATATGAAAAGTCCGTCCTTAGGCATAGGAAAAGTTGGGTAGAGGTTTTTCTCCTTTCTTCTTTTAGGTTATTAACAATGTAACTCTTTCAGAGTAACAGATTAACTCAGAAAGGACTGCTAGCGTGTGACCAAGGCTGCGATGAGAGGAAATGTGCAGTTCAGGAGGATTCTGTGTTTGAATGGTGTGCCAAGTGCTTGGGGTATTGCACAGGGCATGGGATCTAAGGGACGGGGAGACAGGTAGGGAATCACAGAACCATTTGAGTCAGAAGGAACCTTAAAGGCCATCTGGTCTGACTCCCCTGCAGTGAACAGGGACATAGACAGTTCCATCAGGCGCTCAGAGCCTCTCCACTCTGTCATGTTCCTGAAATACCATTTCCCCCAATTGTATTTTTTCCCAGAAGTTCTTCCCAAAAGAACCATCCTGCAGGATTGTGCCGTCTCCTTGGGAGGTGATGCTTTAATGCCTTAACACCTGTTTGGGGTATTTTCAACTGCACACTGTGTATTTAGAGGCAGACGATCAGTTGGATGCCCTGCAGCAGGTTCCGAATAACTCGTGCTGGTCCGCAGTGCAAGTGTTGCGGCTCCTCAGCTAGCTGAGGGCTGTCCGACAGACCCGGGCTGCCGCTGCTCCGCTGGACCAGAGGCAAACGTCAGGTTCAAAGCGGCGGGGGTGTGAATGGCGTGCGTCTGGCCGGGTGCCTATGGGGTGACCCCACGTGTGGCCTGCACCGACGCTGCCACCTAACTTCGGCTTTCCAACGGCAGCGTGGTCGCGGGCACACCGCGGGTTTCCAGAGGCCGCGTCACATCTGCAAGCCAGCTCTTTCCCTTCCACCTGCCCGCAACGCGCAGCGCCTAAACCTCCCGCAAAATCAGCAGCAGCAGCAACGAACGATGCCGACGATCGCTGAGCCGCCGGCACCAAGTTGCTCGCCTGGCTGCGCCTTTCGTCAGCGCGGCTCTCGCAGCCCCCCCGCTGTGCGCCGTGCCGCGGGCAGGGTGGCGGCCCGTGCGCGCCTCTCGCGGCGGCTGGGCAGCGGCCGCCCGCCTCCCGCATCCCCGCCCGCTCCCCCCGGCCCCGCCGCCTCCCTCCTTCCTTCCCACCCTCCTTCCCTCCCGCCCCGCCCGCCCGGCGCGCACGGCCGCGGCGCGGGGACGCGGCCCCGGGCTCCCGCCCGCCCTCGCACGCACACGCACACACACACACACACATACACGCACACTCACACGCGCGCTCCCTCGGTGCCTGCTCCTTCCTCGCCCCCCGCCGCCTCCCCCGCCTCCTCCTCCTCCTTTCTCTGCAACGAGACGGAGAGAGGGAGCGAGGGGAACGGCGCTCGCAGGTATTTGTTTAGCGGCTCGGCGCTGCCGGATGGGCACCCCCGCCCCCCGCGCCCCTTCCCGCCGCCCCTCGCAGTTTGTTTACAAGTCGCAAAGTTGTAATTGAGGAGCCGCCAGGACACAGCTGGATGCTCGCTGCCGCCGCTGCTCCGTCTCCTTCTTTGTGTTAGGGACTGATGTGCAACTAATTAGCGGCGGGCAGGCTGCGCATCCGAGCCCCCCAATAAAGAGCCCGGTAAGTGACTGCTTTGCTTTTTTCCCTCTCCTCCCTCCTTCTCCGTGTTCTTTTTTTTTTTTTTTTCTTTAAGGGGGGTGGGTTTTCTTGTTTTACCTTTCTCATTTTGTGCTTTGTCGGCGGCTTTTTGTATCTTTTATTTTTTATTTTTTGCCGTCGTTGTTGTCCTCAGGGCTCGCCAAAGTACCCGAACGCCAGAGCCGGGCGAGAAAAGGCGCCGCGGCATTAATTTATTAATTAATCTGCCCCCGCCCCTCCTCCCGAATGTCAAATATGACCTCTGCACCCCGGCTCCTGCACGCCAGACGTGCGGGAGCGAACATGCACGGCCACGGCCGCCTCCCGCCGGCGGTCCCCGGTGTGGGCTGCGGGCTCAGCCCCGGGCACGCGGCCTCTCGGTGCGTGATCGATGTGTGCCCGCCGCCGCCGGGGGCCCCGAGGCCGTGCGGCTCCGCTCGCCTTCCTCTCGGGGCAGCCTTTGTATTGCCGGCTGCACACCGGGCTCGTCCCTTCCCCGCCGAGGGGAGGACGCCGAGCGGCTCCCGGTCTCCTCCCGCCGTGCTCCAGTCCGGGGCGAGGCTTCTCGCTCAGGTTCGCGCTCCCTGCGCTCGGATCTGTTGACATAAAGCCCGCTTTTCGGTGCCTCGGGAGAAGATGAAGTTGGTGCGCTCGGTAGGTTGGGCTCCGAACGGTTCATTAATCTAATTACGATCGTAATTACCGTAATTGATAACCATTTGGAACTGAACGCGGCGGCGTCTGGCAGCTAGACACGGCCCCGCGGCGTGCCCGGAGCGAGGCTCTGCCCGATGGCCGCCCGTCGGAAAAGGTGCTGGAAGTATCTGAGCCGCTCAGGTACGGCAGCTGGAAAACAAAGAGCCACTGTTCGGAAACTGAGGGCTTTTGAAGTTCTGCTGCTGTTTCGCCTCAGTTGGCGAAGGCTGCCGTAACGTGCCTTTCTCCCGTCTCTAAACCGAGCCCCCCGGCAGCGGCCTGCGGGCGGCCGCCCTGACCCCGCGACTCCCCGCAGACGGCCTCGGGGATCCCTCCCTCCCCTCGGGGTGAGCCCCGGCTCCCGCAGCGCCCGGGGCCTCGGCGCGGTTACGGCTCGCCTGCCCCGGCGCTGCTGTCGGCTGTCGCCCCGCTGCCAGCTGTGCCGCGGCGCTAATGACCGCCGGGCGCAGAAGGACACGGCGGCAGCTGGCGGCTCCCCGCCTCCTTCTCTTCGGGGCTTTTTTTTCATCCCCTTCCCGCCCCCCTCTCCTTTTTTTTTTTTTTCTTTTTTTTCTTTCTTTTTTTTTTCTTTTTTTTTTCCCCTTACGCTTTCTCCGCCGGTGGGCAGCCCCGGCCCCGCGCCCGCCCGCAGACTTCGCCGGGACTTCCCCGCGCCCTCCCCTCGCTCCCGCCCCCCCCTGGGAATCCACTTTGTGTCTTTCAGCTCCCGTGAGGATGCGGCAGGCCGGGCCGGCCGGCCGCTCGGCGTCGCCGGGGACGCGCCCCGCGTGGGACTGAGCTCCCCCCGACCCCCGCCCGCTCGCCGCCACCATGAACACCAACGTGTGCGTGGAGAGCGGCCCCAACCCCGAGGCGCCGGGGCTGCCCAAGGACAGCCACCTGCCCGAGGGGGCCCTCAACAGCCTTGTGGATTACAACTCGGAGATGGAGAGGTACCGCTCCTTCGCCACCTTCTACAAGACCAACGGCGGCGCCTTCCCGCAGGCGGCCAAGATCGCGCGCATCACCACCCCCATCTTCCCCAGCGCCGCCGCCGCCGCCGCCGCCCGCATCGGCATGTCCCCCTGGAACTGCGACACCGCCACCGCCGCCGCCGCCACCGCCATGCTCTGGGGCAGCGGCGGCGGCGGCGGCGGCGCGGCGGGCGGCGCGAGGAAGCCCTCCTCCTCCTCCTCCTCCTCCGCCGCCGTCGCCGCCGCCTCCGCGGCCGCCGCCGCCTCCTCGCTGCACGCCGGCAGGGGCGGCATGCACCACCGGAGCGACTCGCAGCGCCTGGGCAAGCCCGGCTGCGCGCCGGCCGAGCAGCCCGCGCTGCCCATGGCCAACGGCAACTTCCTCTCCGGCCTGGCCCCCGAGCACTGCCGGCCGCTGGCGGGCGAGTGCATGAACAAGCTCAAGTGCGGCGCCGCCGAAGCCGACATCATGAACCTCCCCGAGCGCGTCGGCACCTTCTCGGCCATCCCGGCGCTGGGCGGCCTCTCGCTGCCGCCCGGGGTCATCGTCATGACGGCCCTGCACTCCCCCGCCGCGGCCTCGGCCGCCGTCACAGACAGCGCCTTCCAGATCGCCAACCTGGCGGACTGCCCGCAGAGCCACGCCTCGGCCGCCCCCGCCTCCGCCCTGGGCGCCGCCGCCGGCGCGGGGGGCGGCGGAGGAGGAGGCGGTGGCGGCGGCGGCGGCGGGGGGGCCGGCGG
>JAPSGF010000002.1:46225525-46298696 GCA_035772895.1 Perdix hodgsoniae
GGGAGAGGAGAAAATGTGCTTGGCAAGGTCATGGGTCTGGATAGGTGACGGACATGAAGTGAGTGGGAGAGGACTTGATGGTAGGAGCTCAATAATGACATAAAAGCTGTTCACTCTAAATCACCAGCGCAACTTCGCCGCAGAGGCAGGGATTACCAGTGGCTGCTTGCTTGGAAGCTGATGTAAAATAAATTGGAGGTCAGTAACCACTGGAGGTGATAGCGTCGTGAAAATAATCACTGAGATGAGTCTTAATTGCCATGCTTGAAAATTTCAGAAGACGTAACAAGGAATGAATGGATCTCAAAGTCACATGCAGTCCTGTGAGGCTTTCCACTCTGGTCAGGCATGGCAGTGACCTGCTGCATAGGGGTTTGCCTTTTTTCCTCCAGCTGGGCAGCCTGCAGAGCTCAGTGGCTGTGAAAGCTGAGCCAGCACCCAGCACCCAGCACCCACTGCAGGTCTCTGGAAATGTCCCAGCCCAGGTAGATTCCTGAACAAAGCTCTTTTTTTTCTTCTGTTAAAAAAAAAAAAAAAAAAGATTTGCAGAGAAAGAAGAAGCAAGCGAGCAGAGGCCAAGCATTTAATGGATGTATTTTTCACTGGCTCTTTTATCAACAGCATGTGTGAAATCCCAGAGGACAGAAGCAGTTAGCTAACCAATGAGGCATCGTAGCCGGCGTGAGGCTCTGTGCAGGAGGAAAAGATGCCGAAGGCAGAGCAGCTCTAGGGGAAGGAGATTGAAGTGCAGGCCTGGCGCTGGGAAACGTGCCTCTTTCTGCTTGTGGACCAGCCTGTGTGAGCTCGCCATGCCCCGCAGCAGCTGCTTTGCTGGTGATAGAGATGTCAGAGTGTGAGCGCGGAGGCTGGTACCGCTGGGTAATGAACCGGTGGGGATTTCTCATTAACAGAGTGAATGTTAACAAGAAGAATTCCAGTTTGTGAGCCTGCATGGGAGGAGGATCGGTGAGAGGGGTTGATGGATTTGATTAGGAGGCAGTGTGTGAAGGGTTGGCAGAGGGCAGGTCCCTGGCAGAAGGCCTACTTCCTGCTGGTCGTGTCTGACAGAGGACAACCAGCGGAAGGCACCTGCTGGGAACTAGGTGAAAGCAGGAGCTGAGCAGTGGTCTGGATGTTTCACTTGTAGTGTCTTTTGCACAGTAGTTGCGTAGAGCCTCAGGCTCTATGTTGTGGGACAGTAATGAACCGGCATCCAAGAATTTCTTTACAAAACATTCCTCATTTTCTGTGACAGCATGTTGGGCTCATTGATGCTCATTCCTGCTGCCAGGATGAGGCCCTGTGTGGCAGCCCCCTCTCAGCCCTGGAGCACCGTGACATTGCTGATATGGCTGGTGCTGTCATTGGTGCTCAGCAGAGATGGAGCTGGGCTAGGCTGGGTTCCTTATGGCTTCTGGTCTGTGTTTGCCATCTGTTTTCCCTAGTGATGTTTTTTCCTTTTTAGGTCAAAAATTGAAATTGTTCACCCATTCCCCAAACTTAATCTCATATATAAAGCAAAAAAAAAAAAAAAAATATATATATATATATATAAAATAAATTCTGGTGTGTGCTGCATGTAAAGGAGAGATACATTTGCTCATTCTTTCTCCTGGGGAGAAACCCATTGCCTCAGGCTCACCCTCCTGACTGGGCCACGAGCTGCTGTACATGCTGAGCCCTGCAGCAGGACCCGGTGCTCCTGAGGTTATCTCGAGGGAGCTGCTGGGGAGGAGCTGGCTTCCTGAGGCATTGCCCCAGATGAGCTGCTCATCTCACGCTGCCACTTGCTGCGTCTTGTGGCAGAGCTTTGCTTTTCGCTTCGTGCACTCGGCGGGGAAAGCCAAATGAGTTTCCTAACCCGGTGTGTGCTAAATCTGGTTTGTGTCAAATACGGTGCGGGAGATACGCAGTGCGAGTGGAAAAATAGCTGCCGGCAAACAGATTCATGTCCTCCCAGAGCAAATAAAGCTAGCTTTTAAAATAAATGTTAAATCTCCTCCTCAGCTTGAAGAGAGCCAGGCCCATGGCTCATCTGCAGTGAGAGGGATTTTAGCCTGGGCTGCAGCCAATGTTGTGACCCCATGCCTGTCCCTGTGCCCGCTGGGGCCTCAGACTGGAATGGCTCCTACTGCTCGGGCTCAACATTGGCAGCAGCTCTCTGTTTGCAGGGGGGACAAGGCGGGGGATCCACACACCAGCTCTGTGCCCCGGAGCCTCCTCGCCTCAAGGCAAACATTCAAGGAGACTTTGTGTGAGCTGGATGTGAGTGCTGGGAGGTTTTCCCCAAAGTCATCGCTGTAGGTAATGTATATTTATGAGGGGAACAAAGCGGGCAGCGGTTGCTTCCAAAGACTGCTCTCCTTTCCTGGTGGCTCTGCCTTTGGGCGCGTGGCGTGGGGAAAGGCTGCTTCGCCTTGGGGCTGAGCTCACTGCTGGGGCTCTGCTCTTCTCAGGCAGTCTTGCAGACATTGTGCTCTTGTAGTCCATACTCATAAATGTGTAAGAGATGTGTGCAGTCACTGGCAGCAGTGGTCAGTGTTTGCTCTTGGGCTGCTGATTGATCCAACTGGTGTTTCATGCGGGACCATGACTTCTCAGTTGAACTTGTTGGTCATCATGTAGCACTGGATTTCTCACTTTAGTTTTGTGTATATGTATCTATCTGTATGTAGACATATATGCCTACAAATGTGTAAATGTGTAACTATCTATAAAAAAACACGTTTGGGCCAGATTTCATGCTGTTCATCCAGTAGCCTAACTGCCAACCTGCCGCTCCTGTGGAAGAGATTTCAAACAGAGATGGTTCTCCAGCCTGAGACGCTCATGTAGGGTTTGTAATGCTGACTTTCCTAAGGTCTTTCTCCTCTATGTGGCCAGCACCAGTCCTGCTGCTTTGGGAAATATGAGAAAATATACGAGTTTCGGTTGTGTTGCAATTGGGATTTTGGATTCAGTCAGGGCAAAGTTCCTTCCCTGTTGCCAGTTTCCGTGCTTGTGTAGCTTTGTAAAGGCAGTTGGGTTGCCAGTATCTTGAACATACCCCAGCAGCAGTATATCTCCCAAAAGGCCTCCGTAGAGCCAAATCGTTTTAGCCAGGACTCCTGAAGAGAAATACCACATCTGACAAATAATTTGCTGTAGCCAATGTGTGGGTTTGCTTCTGCGAGAAGAGGTTTTTTGCTCTTGGATCAAACATCAAAGGGTTCTTACATAATGCAACATCTTTTAACATTGGTAAGGTATTAGGGCATCATCATGTAGCACTCTGATACATTTTAGTATTCTATTCTATTTCTGAATGCAGCTCACCTCTACCCAAGGGATTCCCTAGCCCTACAGAAAATAGTGCTGAAAGTGATCTAGAGCCAACCCGAGGATTTGGGTACACTCCAAACAACAGCATCCATAGCGGGAGTGGCTGGCTCTCCCGATTCTAATCTGCCTGTAGCATCTTTCCAACAGCTGTGAGACTCATGAACACTTCCAGCAGGTTTTGTAGGTATAAGGTAGCCAAGAGCTGAGGCTGGGGCTCGCCTGGGAAAGCAGGTGGACCTGTGGGTAGCCCCTTAGGATCCACTGGGTGGGCAGTCACCCTGGATGTGGAGGGTGTTGATCTTTAATGAACACCTTTGGTGTAAGAATGAAGAGGTCAGCTGTCAAAGTAGAGTCTCTGGTGATGAATACATGTGTGATTTTCCTACTGCTGCTTAATTTCAGGGATTTTCCCAGGTCTGTCAGTCCTAGTTGCCTTTTTTACCTTGTGAAACCCAGAATCTTCACCACGTCTGAGCAGCACCTTCCACTTCTGCAGCAAACTTATGTCCTGGTGAAAGCTGCCGAGAGGAAAACGCAATAGCGAGTGTTAAGCGGGAAGGTCGTTTGGCAGCAGGCTTGCGCAGGGATAAATCCTCCATCCCGCCGTGCCTTACAGCATTACGGGTTTCTGAGCATTCTCCTGGGAGCCAAGCTGCCGTTTGTCAGCATTTACACCAGCGTGAACTGCGACGGCTGCCTTCAGGAATGCTGATCAGCCCCCGGCCTGCTCCTCGCCCGATGCACGGGGGAATCTGTCCTCGCTGTCACTCAGGATAATGATACCCCGCCGGCAGAGCACGAGGCCACAGCGTGCCCTAATCTCCTCCAGAGCTGCCTTTCCCAGCTGGGACTCCCGAGTTTAGTCGTGCGGGCGGTAGATGGAGGCTGCAATTGAGCTGAGCCACCGAGTGGGCTGCAGGGTCTTTTTTGTCTTGAAATAACCTTATCTTTCACAGGGCTAAGCCTTAAGGGCCTTGTCTCATAAATTGGGTTTGCTTTAACTTGGGCCACCTACTCCCCTTTTAAAAGCTTTCTTGTTTATTGTGGATGAAAAATTTATTCCCAAACTGGGGGGTTAGCACACTGGGTATTTAATTGTAAATGTATATCTGTAATCAGAACTTAGCTTGCGGATGCAAAATTCTGTATCTTGTGGTTTTTTGAAAGCACACATCTTAAACTACAGCCTTGCCCTTCAGAAATACTATTCCGTGTATTTAAAGGTCTGAATGACCTTTTAATCAGACATTGCACCTTTCCTTCCAGCCGATATGACAGCGTCTGACAGTAACTCAACCTGATGTTGTGAGGAAATAAATAAAGGCCATTGCAGCCGCTATGCCTTTAAATCTGTCTAGCTAGCTGCGGTTTTTTGTGTTTAAGTAGATGGACCCATGGAGGAGCATTACGTTTAGTTTTCAGGCAAAGACAATATATCGAGTTCAATACATTTGCATGTCTGGCTGCTCTTTTGAGATCAATTTAGGCGTGTGATTGCTTCCTACCACTCTGAACTCGAGCCTTTCCTGCAGCCGACCTCCTTATGAATTATGAATCCATATCCCTGGCTGGAGCTCAGCAGCCATCTTTTACAGCCTGTGCTGACCTGGGGCTGTCCTCAGTGTTCCCGGACAGCTGCTCATGCTGCAGGTTTCGGTGGGGGGCTGGCAGGCTGGCTGCCAGCGAGTCCTGCTTTAAGGCTACTGCTCCAAGGAAATTCTTACTGCTGGGGGCAGGTTTATCTACAAACAGGCCACTGCCTGTGGGAGCTGGTGTTCAGATGATCTGTGGAATGCCAGCCCTTGTGGAGAGGGACTGGGTGCTGGGTAGCGTTGGTTGCGCTGCTGCTCCGTGGGCACACAGGGTAGACGTAGTGGTAGCACAGACCCTGTTCAGACAAGCTGGTATTTGTATACATGGTCAGCTACATCAGCCAGTCTTTGTGTCCCAGGGTTGTGTTTTTAGGGTGATCTCATGCACTATGATGCTGCTTTCCCTCAGCGGTTCTGTATGTCAGCATGTAAAGTACATTACACTGTGTTAAGGTGTGAAAGGAACTGGCCTGTGCTCAGGTGCACCCAAACGCAGGTGGATACCATTCTGGGGAGACAGCAAGTGGAGGGGTAGGGGGGGAGAGCAGCTCTGAAGGCAAACTGTTTCATGTGAGGCCAGGGCCTAGCACAGGTATGGAAGCAAGCAGGTGGGCAGCCTGGGCAGCTCCCCAGGTCAGCTGGTGTTTCCCTTCCTCACACCAAGTTGAGGATGTACTTCAACTGAAATGTGGAATGAGGGGAGGTAGAGCAATGCCTGTTATGCCCCTGTCTGAAGAAGTGCTCCTGCCAGAACATGGCTGGCAAGCAACCCACCTGCCTGCAGCCAACAGACCATCCCCTGTGCCGAGTTGCAGCTGGGCAAGGTTGTGTAGTTATTCCAAAAGCGCTGTCTGTTTTCCAGGAGATGTTTTTAATATTGATGTTCACTTGCCCATGACTACCTTGCTTAGCTACCTAAAGAGACTGCATGCTAGGGGTGTTACATGCTGCCTAAGACATGTCACATGTGACCCTGTAATGGTGTGCTTGGAGAAGGGATGTTTCTATGAATTGGCGAGCTGCATGAGGCATCGTGCTGTTCCTAGATAACTGAAAGTATGCCTGAAATGTTCAGGGAAAGAACAAAGAGAAGAAATCGAGTTTTGTAATGCCACAAAAGAAAGCTTAACTTGTTTTCTTGCTTTTTTTTTAGAGAACACCTGTTCCCAGCGCTGAAGCATTCCGATGGTTCTTTTAAGCAGTAGTGTATCTTATTTTCAAGGCAGTCCGAAGTGAATGGCAAGCTAAAGTCTTGTTTTAAGAAACTGCTTAGTCTACCACTGAAGAATATACTCAGATACTATTTTCATTTCTGTATAGGGGTTTCCTCAAAAGCAAAAGACAAAAATCTGTGAGCCTGGGGAATTGGCCGGCTTATTCACTACAATGATTCTTTCTTTGATGTAACTTAGCTATACTAGTGAAGTTGTTGTCTATTTTTAAAGTGGCTGTTAAAAAAAAATAAAAAACACAAAAAAAAAGCAAACAAAAAAAAAAAGTTTGGGTAAACCCCTGCTATAAAGTCATGTATCTTTGAAAAGTAACATATCTATACTTCATTTTCAAATATATGTGTTTCAGTACTGTAAACTGTACAGATAGCCGCTTGTATTTTGTGTGTTTAGACACAAGGAGACAATCATGTCTGAGCATCTATGGAGATTAATGGTTTGTACACAACGGTGTGGTTCTGCGAGTTAAATCCGGAGCAATAAATCCTAGCTTTAAATATTTTTTTTGCTAGTTGTTTAGCAGCAGCAGCAACAGCAGCACTGTTTTACCATGCATCCTTCCATAGAGACTTGATACCAAGTTTTGCAAGATAAAAAGATTGTGACACATCTAGCAATTACCTTCCATCATGGTGTTGTAAGAGGGGAAGACATAAAATGTAAGATTAATCTTTCACGCACTATATTAGAGTAGTGGTTAATGCACTTGCCTTGCTTCCGAAGGAGCTTTACATAGGGGTATCCACCCAAAAATGCTGTGTGGTGTTTGACCCACTTTTCACTGTGTTCTAAGGTGAAGTGCCCAGCCTATGTGGATGTGCATAAAGTTTGTTCTAGGATGCAAAATGAAGTGAGTACGAGCCCTTAGTATAAATAAGGACTCGGCTTCATTGCCCTCCGTGTACGGGTTCTTACGTAAAGTTTCTGGTCAGTGGAATAAATGTTTTGTAAAGTTGAATGCAGTATTTTTGGTCCACGTGGAACTCTTCATGGTTGAGTTTTGACCATGGGACCGGTTTGGGTCTCACTTGCAGTTGTATTTATTTGAGAACCTGAATATTTTTGCAGTGTAAAACTGAATTTAAAAATACTTCGGTAACAAAGACCTGTTCTCCCTACATGGTCCTTGGTCCACTGATCTCAGCTTTGCTGAACCACTGCTCCCTTATGCCCTGGGCAGAGTGCTCTGCTGCTCTCCTTCCTGCTCTGTCTGTGTGGAGGAAATGGCTGGGAAAAATAAGGAGGATACCGAAACTTAGAGATACTTAATACTGGTTGACCATCACTTCTTATTGCTCGGTATGACAAAGCCATACCATTTGTGAGTGAAAAGGCCATCCCATCAAAGTAAGTGAATTCTGTTGTGCCGCATACTTCATAGATTTATCGTTTTATACAAAATAAGACTACCGGTAGTTTCACGGAACAGGTACTGGGCATGGAAATAACTGATCAGTGATGCACAGCCCACCCAAATCTTCTCTCATTTCAGCTGTTTCTTCATGAATGTGCTCAGTGCTCCAGCCTGTGGTCCCCAGTCACCCTCATGAGGTGGTTTCTGTGGGGTGGGGGGGAGCGTGGCAGTGCAGAGCCTGTGTGGGTGAGGGGATGCTGACTTTGGCAGGGGAGGGAGCTCTTGGGGGCCAAGGTCCTCCAGGAGGAGCCTCCTGAGATTACCCGCGTGTGTCAGCAAGGCTGGGCTGGGCAGGGGTGGGTCATTGTATCTGGAGGAGCATGGCTGAATGAAGCGTGGATGCACAGGCCTACGTCTTTGCGTGCATAACTTTGGAAATGGAGTGTTACTCTCAAAGTGCTTCTGTCACAGTGCCCCTCCTTTTGTTTATAAGGGGTCATCAGTTGGATAACCAAACAATGAGCTTTACGTCTGTTCTTATGTCAACTGTGTACGGATTTCTCTTTGTGTTTGAGACTTTTTGGTTAGGGCCTCTGTTGTTGACCGATTGACCAACACAAGCTCTGTAAGGTCTTCTCTACCAAAATGCTGATTGATTTATCAACCGAAGCCTTATTTGCACATCTGGCTGGTAAGCTTGCCTTGGAAAATTGTGATTGTTCTTAAAGAAGTAGAGACAAGATTAAATTCAGGCTACATTAGGTGTACAAAGAATATTCATAGCAATGTACTTACTGTCTAATACCCTAATGTTGCATGTCTTGATGTGCTTTCTTTTTTTTGTTTTGTCGTTTTGTTTTAAAGAACTGATGGATCTGTATATTGTAATTGTGGTGTTTTACATGTCAATTCAAAATTGTTAAAAAACAAACAAGCAAACCTGTTTATTACTGAAAAAGAACAAGAGTTGATTTTTCTTTGGTTTCCCCATGTGGCTTTTATTTTGGATATTGTTCCTTTACACCATTGCGGTTTTGGGGAAAACAGTATTTCTGAGATGTAGTATGCATAGAGCATTTTGGTTTAAGACGTTTGAAGAAGGAAATCCTTTTGCTGGCCTTTTCCCTCCCCTGTTGTATACGTATTTGTAAAATGGTTTCTTTTTTTTTTTTTTTTTTCAAGTTCTAATGATCTAATCTGTGCTTTTCTCAAAGTCCAAAAATATTTTCAAATATGAAAATCTGTATTCCTCTATGTCTTTCATTCACATGGTGCAAAAAAAAAAAGTTAGAAATTGTAAAAGAAAAGCAGAACACAATTTCACAGTCTTCTAGGTGTGAACGCTAAGCCTAATGGAAGCATTGTTGGCATACCCCAGATAAATGTAGGAAAAATGGTAAGGCTGAACGGGAAGCACACGTACCCATTCTGTAAATTAATAACAGACCCCCCCTAAGAGGGAAATGCTCTCTTTTGTGCAGAACCCCTGGTATGTAAGTCATGCAATTAATGTTAAAGCATATCAAGTCTTTAAATGGGCTATATCTGTAATCAAATAATGAAGAAAGAAAGTAGTTAAATGAACATACCATTCAGGGTCGAATACACTCAGCAAAAAGCAGTAGTGGGTCTTTGATCATGGTTAGATGCATAGTGATATCAAACAGTGGATTCTCATGTAACAGCTAAATGTTTCAGATTTTGTTTTTATTAAATTTGGCAGTTTCACGCTGAGCTCTACTGTACTCTTAGTGAATAAAAGACAGCTCCTATGTTAGAAAGTACTCCATTTTCACAATTGCAGGGAACTAGGAGGTTTTTTTTCAGAAACACGAGCCACAGAAATGTACTCCTTTCACAGTGTTCTCCTATTTCTGAACTGTGCAGTTATCTATTAAATTTTCTAATAGATATTTGTGTAAGGGGTATTTATGTTTGTGAAATTATGAAAAAAAAAAAAAAAAAAAAACAGTTTTGGAAAACAGTGTATTTATGAAAAAAAAAATCACTTATGGGGCATGTACAAAACTGTATAAAAACATTCAATTTGCCCAGTAAAGTTGTTTTTGTGATATTTCTGTGTTGTTGAATAAAGGACTTTAGTATTCAAGATATCTCTCTTTTTCCATAAACAGGTTTTGTTTGTGGGATCTTAAGCAATGAAAATCTCTTTTAAAAAAGAATCCTCAAAATGATGAAGAGGGTCCAAAAGCTGACCTCAGTCGCGCGTTTGGGAATGAATGCTTATGAAGTGACGGTGCAATGGCTACACAACTAATTCCTTCTCAATTGGCGATCATTGGAAACCCCATAAGTTGTGTACCTGCAGGTGACGTTGTGCTCCGAATTGTTTAAGACAGCAGAAAAATAATACCACCTTTGTAAGACTAGGAGTGCGATGTTGAGTTGTGGAGACTATGAAAAGTGGAGTTAGAAGGAAGACAGATTGCAGAAAAGCCTTCAGCCCTTCGGTGCAGACCTCTGTTGTATAACGGAGTGGGAGTGACGTGATGAGTTAGCGGTTTGTTTCATAGGGATGAGCGTACGATGGTGAAATCTCATCTGTAATTCTTGCAGCACACCGTAGACCTGAGGGTGGATTGTCACATCAGTACTGGAGCATTTGGGATTGCGAACATGGCTTGTGTGAGAATGACAGCAATATCCTTCTCTTTGTTTTTCTGCTTCTCAGTTTGAAGTTCTGCTCTTTGCCTGCTATACCTGGGAAATAGTTTCTCGTTTCCGTTTTCTTCCTTTGTGCTACAGACAGGTGCTAACATCATGCCAGTAGGTGGGAGAGTGTGTGGCTGAGTGGGTAGCACGTCCCCTGACTGTTGTGAAGCTTGTTGCTCTGCCATTACACCTCTCATAAACATAACGTCAGTGTGCCAGTGCAGGACTGTGAGAGGGGTGGAAAGAGGTATGTCCCTTGGGCTGCAAGGTTCCTTCAATGCCAGCTGATTTTCTGGGAAGCCTAGGTGTATCCTTTAGGTTTTTAGAGAAAGCAACAAAACCAAAAGGAACAGAGGTGGATTTTCCCTTGATCCTATCTTCTCTCATCAAAATCCGTAAGGATGTATGCTCTTATGAGACCTAGGCCGCTCATTAGACAGCACCAGGGATGAGCCTTGAGTTGTTTGAAGAGGAGGAGGAAAAGGGCTGCCAAGTTGCTTAGGCACAATCAGTGATCTTTCTGGATTAGATACAGAATTCACAGGGAGGAAATGTGCTAATTTCATGAGATGGTCGATTTGGAAGCAGGAAAAGGTCTCTGAGTTCCTATTCCTTTAATGCTTTCTCTTTCAACTTTTGTTCCCCGGGGTATTGTTTTATACTACTCTGAATGAAAAATATCCCTTAGCTCCAGAGAAAAACTCACCCCAGATATGAACCCTGCAGTTTAAAACTACCTCTAGCTTTTTATAGCTTTTGTTTTTTAATTAAAAAAAAAAAAATCTTTAAAAAAACACAACAACAAACCCAAACAAAAAGCAGGTTATTCTTTAAAGCCCAAACTGACAAACTCATTAGTGAAGCTATTAAGAGGAAGGAAAATATCCTTTTGCAAAAAGCTTGATTCTTCTAGGCTGTGCTGGACTCAATTTGTTTTTGCCACTAGCCATTTCAGCTCTCTCTGATATTTCTCCAAGGAACAAGTCTGAAATTATGAATGACCTAGCGGTACGAGGCAACGTGCTTCCTGGGAGATCCAGTCCTCCCTGGATTCCCATGGGCTTTGCTAGATAACTTGTGAAGTTGGAGGAAATTGCTGTAAGGATTTACTCAGTCACCAGCATGTGTTGGGCATGAGTAGATGGACCTAAAATCTAAGAAACGCGTCATCTCAGTAGGAAATACGCTGAAGTTTGAGACCACTGGACCTATCTGAGGAAGGAAAGGTGAAGTTCAGTGTGAGCTTAGCTATCATAATCTCTTCCTACCATTGCCTTGATTCTCTTTTCTGTTTGGCTTTTAGGATAGACGTGTTTGGCTGGGTAGCAGGGAGCTGCAGAACGGCCGTTTTGCCTTAGATAGTGAGAGTGAAGGAAATGTGTGTTGTAATCTTGTAACACAAAAAGTCTGTGCCGCCTAAAGAAGCTGTAATGTTCAGGAAATAAGGGGTTCTATTGTTGTAAGTATTCAAACTATATGAAAGGGTTGTGGCATTATTCAGTAAGCTGGAATAGTTTGTAATTCTACTGCCCGTTCCCAGAAAAGGGGTTTTTAGACATGAACCCCGCTGGGTTACTGAACTTAGAAGGTAGTTCTTAGGCTGAGCTGACTGCTCCATGAGAAGATCTCGTAACTGGGGGGTTCATCAGTCTGTGTAAGCCATCTTTGCCTTCCTGAGTGCAAGATCTTTTCTATGAAGCAGTCAGAATCCTTGTGGGCAGATTGTCAGATGTTGCCATGTCAAACAGAGCCCAGACTAATTATTCAGAGCAGTTTTCCCCAGCTCTGTTTATAATGTGTATAAGCATCCTCCAGCTGAGAAGAAAACACCTTTATTTCCTTACTCCTCTACATCTGCCCTCGTTACAGAGTTAATAGCACTAGCCATCTGCACATCTTCAGGCAAAATAAATAAATTGGAAGGAATAGAGGACTGGTTTGCTAGACATTTTTTTTCCTGTGGGAGGAGAGAGAGAAGAGCTAGCCCAGGTCAGAAGCTCCTGTTGTTCGCCCATCTCTCCTAATGTGGGTGCTCTCCTATATAGCCTGTGATTGCCTTTGGCAATCAGATGCAGCCCTGAAGAAGACCAGCATTAGGGTAAACAGGGTCTGGGAGTTAGGCAAACCTCCTGACCCTTCTGACTGTAGTGAAGGTGCTGGGGGGCTTGTAGGCAGAAAGAAGGCTTGCACATCAGGGTGGTGCCTCGAACAACTTGGCCTGCGTGTCTTGCAGAGATTCTGCTTTTGGCCGGATATCTGAACCACTAGCCTCTGTGAGAAGTGTGCTTTGTCACTCATGTGCCTGTGTGCTGATGCTCATGCCTAGGGCTGGGTTTGGCCAGCTGATATGTTGGCTGAGGATGTGTGGTTTAATGAAAAACTGAACAACTGCCTTTCAAGCTGACTTCGGACAATTAGTAGGGTAAATAACCTGGTCTAACAAGATCTGCCACCCAGATTAGGATATATGAACTAATTATTGCTTTCTGATACTCTCCTCTGACTTGTTTTGCCTTTTTGATCTGATTGTTTGCATTCCTAGACCTGATTTGCCTTTTTGATGCAATGCCATGTGACCTGCTGATTAATTTTTGTGAGCAACATAACCTCCAACCTATGGCTGACTCGCTATATTTTTATGCTGTGCTCCATAAACATTCATTCATTTCCTATGATTACTGTGTGGAAACAGACTTTTACGAGCTAATAAACTTGGATTTGAACTGGACAAAGGGTTTTCTTGTGTTGATTCTTTCCTGTTGGTGAAAAAAAAAAAGAACGGAGAAAGGGAGGTACGGCCTTCGACATGACATAACTGCAGTTCTCCCCACAGATGCTCTACACAGCAGGCATGGCAATACCAGCGGCAGCGCCTTGAGTTCATTTTGCGGTAAGAAATGCTCCCTGCTTGAACTCAACCAAACTTTCAGGGCTGAGGTCTGGCAGAGAGGGGGAAGGGAAGCAGGGCTGCTCTAATTGCTCGCTGCGGCATCTCCTCTCCATAGCCCTGCTTTCTACATCGTGCTGACACGTGCAGAGCAGCCTCCAGCTGAGACCAATTAAGCATTTCGTTCACTGCCACTACTCCACGCCTGCCCGACCTGGGTGATGCTCGCGGCTGCTTGCATGTCGTTGGGCAACCCCTCAGCATGAGTGGGTCTGGGTAGCGTCCTCACATGTTCTTGGGGCCTGATGTGCCCCAGGCGGCGACACGTGGCGAACATCTGGTCCTCAGCCTCAGCCGGCTGGAAAATGCTGCTGGCATTTCATTGAAATGAATTCTCACGTTGCAGCTGTTCGCTGTGTCCCTCGGGGGATGCATGAGCTGGCAGCGGCTGGTAACCTGCTGAATGGTCCCTTCGAGGGGCTGCCTGGGGTGGGACATCACTTCTGCAGGCTGGAAGCAGGTGGCTGAATGCCTGCATGTGGCTACACACAGTCCACCGATGTGAAGAATTCCTCTGCCTGTATCAATCTGACTCGCGGTACAAGCGTGCACAAAAACTGTTGCTAGGATGGCTCTGGCCACCACCGCAGGCCAATGAGGTGTGTGCGATCTTGATGTTGCTGAAGGAAGTGGGCAGCAGCAGGGAGGTCAGGCTGAGCTGTGCAGCTGAGTGAGACAGGTGCTAGCCAGGCACCTTTTTGGGCACCAGCATCTCTACTTCTGCTGGAAAGGGTGACTTTGCAGGGGAAGCAATCCCTCCTCGTGTTTAATCACCCAGCATGCTTCCATTGCAGCCTCAAGCAAATTTCTAACAGGTCAGTTTAAGGGAGCTTCCCTTAGCAGCATTGCTGTAGGATGCCCACCACCACTGTTCACCTTAGAAAAGATCATTATTACTGGAAAAGAGGTTTTCTGTTCAGGTGCTGATATTACCTGCAGGATGGATACATGGTTGGTGCTCACTACTTTCTCCAGGAGTTCATCCAAGTCGCTGCATTTCAGGTGCTGGAAGCAACTGGGGTAGGAGTAATGTGCCGGCTGGGGAGGTGCCCAACAGCCAGTGGAGGGTGACACCCGTGATAGAAAGGGACATTTCCTTGCCTTCCGGATGGAAGGGATGTGACACCTCTTGTCAAGTCCCATCTTTGTAGATTTGAAATGTGAGGCAGCGAGGCAGAAGTCATGGCAAAAGGTCAGACAGCTGCAGCACTTTGCATGCGCAGACCTTTGCCCCAGTGCTGCGATGGCACAAGCACTGGGCATAAGAACAAGCATGGCGAGTAGCTGCAGCACTTGTGCGATTCTGTTTCCCTTAGCTCCTGTGGTTCTGCTCCCATTTTGCACTTTGTTGAGATTTTGCACCATGAGACTTGCTCAGAAGATCACGCTATATGTGATGTGTTTTAGAAATGTGTGATGAATTTTAGAAATAGATGGAGAATATAGGCTCAGGTCTGTTTGAGTGGTTGTCTGCAGAGTTTGAAGCAAGGCCAGCTAACTAAGGCTGGCCACAAGCTGTGCTCCATAGAGGACTGGAATGCATTGCTCTGATATGGGCGTAATTGAGGTAGGGCAGAGAAAGCAAGTTCTTCCTTGTGAAACAGGCCACTCAGCTGCCTCAGAGCTGCAGGCAGGAGAATAGATGAACCAGGAAGGGACGAATGAAGGACTCCTTGCCTGGGAGATGGCTTATGCTGCCCATAGCTCCTGTCTGGGGGTTGAGGCCACATCTAGGTCTCTTTCCCAGCCCTTCCTTTGCTCTGCCTGCCTGCAGTCCAGCCCTGGGAGCTGCTCTCTTCCAGCGCTCATGGAAACAGAGCCTGCTGCCTCTGAGACCCTCTCAACTCCTCTTTTCCCATCAGTAAACGCAGGCAACCAGCTCTTCGCACCATTACACCTCCTTAGAGATGCAGAAAACACATGGGCTGTTTGTTTTCACATCTACCTACCTAATTGATGGGTTGAGAAAGGGGAGGCGGGAAGGGAACTTCAGCCCTATTAAACAGCGGGGAATTGCGTGCAGGAGATGAGGAGTGTTTGTATTGCAAACACCACCAGCTAAGCTCTCGGCATCCAGGACACAGCCACGGCGGTGCCAGAGCCCTTGGTAAACATCTGTATTTTCAGGGTGTGGGAGATGGTCAGTGCAGGCAGGGTGCCCAGGACGGGTTCAGGATGGAGGTGGCTGCCTTGCTTCTCAGCAGGGCTGTGCTCTGGAGAGAGGGGGAAAGGAAAATGTGGGGCTATGAGGCAGGTCTGCGACCTGCACCAAGATGAGAGCATCGCAGGGTGGCAGGACTCAGGGTGACCAAGGGGTGATGGCTCCCACTTGTCATTGCCGGCACAAGGCTGGGCTCAGCCTGACGGCGCGTTGAGCTGATTACCTCTCCCCTTTTAAAAATGATAATCAAAAAGAGGCGAGAGCCAGAGGTCCTTCAGCGAGTTATCATTTTCCCACACTGCACATCTGTGCTGAGCTGAGACGGCTTCCCCTGTGTGCCGAGCTGGAAACAAAGCGGGAGTGGGAGCACCACCCAGCAGGGATGGGCAGGGGGCCCAATGCTACTACTCTGCAATAAGAGATCAATAGGCCCCCCCTGAAAGAATGTCAAGCGATCGCCCAGGCAGCACCAGTCCAAAATGGAGAGCAGTGCTGTGGTGGGCTGCTGCCTCCATGGGAAGACGGGTTCACGCTGCAGTGACCGTGCCGCTGTGGGGCGGCGAGCCTGTGGGTCCCCCCGCCCCCAATCTGAGCAGTTTTCTGTCGATAATAAAAAAACAAAACCCACCACGCCGTTCCCCAGGAACTCAGCCATTAGCATACTCGCCCTAATACTTTAATCCCCATCATTGTTTATA
This sequence comes from Perdix hodgsoniae, assembly GCA_035772895.1. Classification (NCBI taxonomy): domain Eukaryota; kingdom Metazoa; phylum Chordata; class Aves; order Galliformes; family Phasianidae; genus Perdix; species Perdix hodgsoniae. The sequence goes on from JAPSGF010000002.1 coordinate 46,241,504, forward strand.
ATCAGGCTGCATGCAAGGTTACGCACCGCCTGATTTATGAATATATATATTTTTCTGTTTTAATTGAAACGGCAACATTTAGGTTCCACCTTAACAGTGCACCTTAAAAGATTATCTCGGTTATTTCACAGGCACCGAGCCGGCACTAATAGTCCAAGGCAGATATTGAAAAGCAGCACAGGGCCAGGCAGATCTATTAGAAATTCCCATCCACGCGCCTCATACATATTGATTTCTGACACCAAGCAGCAGTGAAAGCCCCCGTGGGAATAATATATTTAGCAGGGTTCGCTGCGAGGAGGTCACAGAGTGCATACAGATTAGCTACAGAGGACCGAGGCACTAGTGTTGGAGCCAAATGCTAGATTTTATATCATTTTAATCTGAACTTTTATAATCCTTTTAGTTCTTCTTTCTCTGGCTGGCAGAGGGAAGGCTCCTCCGCACGGATCACGCAGTTCCCCCCCACATCTTTATTCCTCCCATAAATGTGCAAATGCTGTTGTAATGGGGAGCAAGGCACCCTTAGCATTAGCAGAAAGAGGCACCAGCAGATTTGGGTTTTATACGTGGTGCGTGTACATGTATATATCCATACAGATAGGTATCGATATGCATGTGAACGGGTATCATAATGGTCATTCCAGCTGGAGAGATCTTTATTTGAAGATTTCCTTTCACGGGTTGTGTGTGTGTAAATCCCAGGCTCCAGCTTTAACGTGCAGGCATAAAGGGCTGCCAAAGACCCTCTTTTATTTTATTTTTATCCAAGAGCTTAATTGAGCAGAAGTCGCGGTTGTGCTGTTGAGCCTCGGAAAGCGATGACAGCAACAAAAAATACCTAAACAGCTTTAATTACCTTTCTGCGTATGCTGATGGAGAGGAAATGATGCCTGCTCGTTATGCGGGGAGGTGTTGTGACGGATCAGATGGAGGTGTCAGGAGGGAGCCAAGCAGGCGCTTGGGAGGCTGGAGCCATGCCAGCAGCACAGAGGGGAAGCTTGGGGTTGACACACTTTGACACCAGAGTGAAATGCACTCCGACAACAAAGGAAACCGGGAGGTTTCAGCTAAACAGACACAAAAGCTTACTGGCGTCTTCGGGGCGATAGAAACACGGTGACTTCCATTTGTCGCTTTTTTTTTTTCTTCCTTAGAAAAGGGCCTTGCTATCGTTCTGCAATTAAAACCGCCATGGGGACCCCCGCCTGTTGTGGGGTCAGCTCCTCCACTCTGTAGGATACATACAGCATCCTCCCTGGATAGGAAAAAACAATTCATTTTAGACTTGTTTTCTACTTTGCAAAATCAAGTGAAACATCTTTCTATTCTCTCTCAAGCTATCAATGTGCTTGATGTGTTATGAGAGGCTGCAGTAATTTTCTTTTTCCTTCCTTCTGCAGCTGTCTGGATGCTCGTTTCTCTGCTTTATGTGGGTGGAGACCAGTACCGCTGCCTTGCAAAACCCCTGTGCATCACATCTGCACTTCCCATGAACACTAAGATTCAACCTTGTTGGCAATGAGTGCTCCCACTTCCCAGGGTGCCAAGCTGTAATTAGGCCTCTGCTGGCTGTCGAGGTAATACAGCTACCAATGGTCAGGCCCATAGAGGACCAAGAGGATCATCCTCTGAACCCTAAGGTTCTGAACCCAGGCCTGCTTTTCTTAGGCTCTTGAATAAGTGCCGCCCTGTTCTTGCTCTGTGAGACAATTTATAGTTTCACTGACTGCATTCAGCCACGTGTCACTGGTTTGGGGCAGTCCCCGTTAGCCCCATGCCCTCTCCCCAGAGGGCACATAAGCTTGTGGCACATGATGATGTACCTAAGCTGAATGGTGTCAGAGCAGCTTCTGTTTCTTGCTGTCTGTTTGGTTACTTGCTGTACCCATGGCAGCATGAGCAGATCTTCAGCAGGGTGGGCAAACCATTTTTCCATCTCTTGCTGCTGCTGCTACTTAGTTTGCGATGCAAAAAAGCTTTGGTATTTCCACTGCAGATTTGATAAGCCAAATACCCAGAGTGACACTGTCACAGCACACCATGGCATAAACAAACAGCAGGCCAGGCTTCCAAGAAACAGAAATAAAATTGGGTTATGGCTCCAGAAAAAAGAAAAAAAAGTAGGAAATGCCATGAGACTGGAATTCTTTTTAAATTAATGCATTCTATGATATGCCATTGAACTTAACATTTCTTAGAAGTTGTGCCTGGCTGAGCCAAGTGCTGGTATTTTGCAGAAGAGGTTGACAGGAGCTGTGCCCAGCCCAGGCCTTTGCCATACCTGTGTTAGGCTTGCCCTGCTGCTGGGGGGCTCAGCCAAGTGGCTGACTGGAGCCTGCTCCCACTGGCAGGATCTGTCCTTTGAGCCAGAACCCAGCCCTTGGACATGGCAGAGGTGTTGGCAGGGCCTCATGTGTCTAATTCAACGTTTAAAAGGCTTTACTTATATTTACTTATATTTTATTTATTTTTACTTATATTTACTTATTTTACTTATATTTATAAATGATTGGGTTTTATCCTCTGTTTTTTTTTTTTTGACTGCTGGATACTTTGAATCAAATTGCGGATGAAAAATCACATTCATTGACCTTAAAAAAGTAATAGGAAAGGTGCATGATACAGAAGTATTTAGGAGTGGTGGCCTTCATGGCAACCACAGCTTGGCCTGTCTCAGTAAGGACACAACAGAAAGCCACGGATAGGTTTATATGTCACCTCAGATCCCTGGTCACACTGTTTTGTTTGCCAAGTCCCACATCCCAGCATTAGTCTGTCTCTCTGCTGCTCAGACAGAGTTTCTGCTGACAAGCTGGGACCTGCTTCACTCAGATTTCATCTTTTTTGCTTGTTTTTGGAGATCTCCATTGAAGTGGCAAACAGTCGCAGCATACTGAGAGGGGGCCAGTGCTGACCCCTGGCCAGTCTCTGCTGCTGGGGCTGGGGCAGCGCTGAAGCCTACGAGCAGTGGGACAGCTGAGGGCATGCAGGAAGCATGGTGGGGCACGGGTCTTGTCCCAGCAAGGCAGGAGCTGATAAGTTCTTCTTTTTATCTTTTCTGACATGGTGGCAGTCTGATGGCTGCCTCCCTGACCATGCCTTGGGTGAGTGGTTTTTGCTAAGATGGACAGAGCTCCCCTGATGCTTGTATGAAGGTGACACTTATTTCCTATCCGGCACAGCCGTTAATCTCAGATACAAACGGCCTGAGCGTTTCTGGCATCTAGATAGGATCTTCTAAGAACCACCTTCTTAACAGATGCTTTTAAAATTGGTGGGGACAGTCAATGTTATCTAACAGAACCAGCCTAGTCGTAGCTCCCCAGAAGCATATTCCAGTCTTTGAGGAGCATAGCCTGTGTGGGAGTTCTCTGGGATATATATAAATATTTTTTTCCCCATTCTTCATTTTTATAATGTAGACCTCAGCACTGCTTGAATCATCCTCCCAACCAAAGATTTTATTACTATTATTTTTTTTTATTGCTATTTCAAGAAATGCTCTCCCCTTTGGATTTCTCCCTCTTTAAGAGGGAGTCCCTGACTGACATTGTTAAAATCCACCCAACTGAGCGTGGTGTCAGACGTGACAAGCTGTGTTTCTGTGGTGGTGGGGCAGATGGGGCTCCTCACACACCCTGCTCCTCCTCCTGTGGCTTTGGAAGGGCTGTACCAGGGCCAGATTCACATCTGGCTTATCATTCAAAGTCTTGACATGCACGCCAGCTCCCTGCTGTTTATACAGCTGGGTTTTAACTCACGAAGCTTGTACTGGGCTTTGGTCTCATCATGTGGTAAAAAGCTGAGGCTTGTTGGTATTTCTTTTGGCACACTACCCTGGTGGCTGGGGTGTCTGAAACGGAGCAGTGCCAGTACTTAAAGGAATACCCTGTCCAGTCAAGAATCCCACCCACTGTGGTTTCAAAACACATGTACGTATTTGTTATATATTTCTATTTTTACATACATCAATGCATTTCTACATGTACATACACATATATTAACTTTATTAAGCAATTCTACTAGAGGAAAAGGAAACATCTTGTTCCAGCGCAGATATGCACGTCATCCTGTCTGTATCAACAACTCTAATCTGTAGGCATTTTCAGCTCAGACTTGGGAAAGTAATGAGAAATGGCAAAGGTTAATAGCTGAAGAGTTAACCCTGCTTCTGTTGGAAAGGGAATGCAATACGACGTAACCTGTCCAAGGTGGCTGTGGGTGTGCTGGAAAGAGGTGTTTGAGACAGCAAGTAAAGAAAAGAAACAGATGTTATCATCAGGAAATACTTTGTTTAAAAGGTGAAGCTAGTATAACATTATGTGGTTTCTGAACTGAGCTATTTGGTAGGTGAAACCCTATGGGAAGCAGGGCTGGGGGAAGAGGAAGATCAGGTAAGCTAGCATTTCTTTTGAATAAATGATCTTGAGATCCAAGTGCAAGCCACTCTACCAAGAGAGGACAGATGGAAAATGTTGTAACAGAACAAGTAAACATAAAGTGGATATATTCAGATGCATACAGTAGTCAGTGAGTAGAAAAGAAATGGCGTGTAGCTTTCGGGTCAAAATGAGAATGCCCAAGATGTGAAATGGGGCAACATGTAAGGGGCATAAAGAAATATATATATTCCACAGCTGTCTTATAAAGGAATTGTAGTGACCCACAGTTAAATGAAGTGGGAAAGTTAGCAATAGGTGATGCTATGAAGGCAAAAGCACGCTGTATCATTTTCATTTTGCTTCAGCCTTACCCACATCACTATCAGTGAACAATTTTTGGGTGATGGTATTCACCTCAGCAAACAGGAGGTCAAATTTAAGGTGGAGGAAGAAGATGGCAGGATACTTTCCATTAGGCTGGATGTGAGAGCTCACAGAAGAGTCATTTAGCTGTTGGCAAGGTGATGTTGTTGAGAACTTGTGGCAAGGAGGGGAGGTTCCCGTATTGTGGGAGAGGATGAGCAAAGTGCCTGTCTTTGGAAAAAGGCAAACCGGGGAGCCAAGGAGCTATAGAACAGTCAGTCTACTTAGCACATGGAAAAATGCTGGAAGAAATAATCAAACAAATTATTTATGAGCCTCCAGAATATAGTGCAGAGATAAGTAACAGCCAACAGGGATTTGTCAGGAACAAATCATGTCAAACTCACCTTATTTCCTCCTATGACAGGGCAATAAGCCTCGTGGAGAGGCAATGAATATCATATATCTTCGCTTAGGGAGGCTTCTGGTGCCATCTCACACAGCACTCTTTTATGGATGATAGGGAATGGTGGCTTTTAGTAAGCTATGGCACAGGCAGAGGATCACCCTACCAGCCATCACCAGTGGTGCCCTGTGGTAGGATGTGCTGAGTCCAAAGGGCCACCCCGGCCAGTGTCTGGGAGAATCGCTCAGGGATGGACCAGGGGTCAAGAGGCAGAGAGACAGGGAGCTCAAGGGAGGGCAGGGATTCTATGTGCTCATGGCCAGATTGGGTGAGGAAAGTGAGAGAAGGTGATGTGGTTGGATAAGGCCAAGCGTGAAGTGCTGAACCCTGAGGTAGAAATGAACAGCATGCACCCTGGGCTAGGAACCATTAGCTAAACAGGGGAACAAAAGGAAAAAATATCCTCTGGGTCTTGGGAGTATCTCAAGCTGCATGTGATGCATGGCTGTGAAAACTGCAAACACTTCACTGGGAGAAGAGAAGGGAGATTGCAGGTGAGGCAGGCTTTCTGCTCTGCTCAGCATGGCCAGGGCTCAGCTGGTGCTTTCTGCCCCATTTTGGGCACTGCAGATTAATCAGTGGGAGCCCAGCAGAGAGTACTGAAGGGTGATGCGAGGTTAGGGGAACATGTCCTGCAAGGGAGGATGGAGAGGTGGGGACTTATCTAGACTAAAGGAAGGATGGCTGGGGCTCAAACTGCAAGTGGCCAAATGGTGAGTGCAGGGGGCTGATCCCCCCACGGAGCAGAAAGGAGGCTCCTTCAAGCCAGTTTTGTGCTGTGGTAGTTTTGTTTTCCCCAGATTTCCCCTCAGCCTGGCCTTGGTGCTGCATGAGAATGCTCTCTGCAAAGCAGAGCAGGCATTTGGGATGCTCTGCTGCTGGCATGCCAAAATGAGACCCGTGCTAATCAGCGCAACGGGGAGATAATTAATTATTCCCCGCGCCTCCTCAATGGAAATGTTAGGAAGGAGGGCTGAACCATCCCCGCTGCCCTGCCTGTAATCCTCTGCCACGGATGGCTTTATTGGCTCTGGGGGGAAAAGAGGCACATTTGCCTTCCCGCTGATAGCGCGTTAAGCACGCTCACTTCACAGGCGCGTGCGGATGAAAGTGTAATTGCATGGAAGGTGAATTGATTGCAATTAACCTTGGGACTTGGCCTCGGGCTGGGGTGTCCCACCTTCCTCCCCGGGAAAGTGCCGCCGGGGGCATCCCACACAGCTGATGAATGTGTACATTGTGGCATGCAGCACATACGTTGCTTGAGAACGCGCATAAATCATGTAGGAAAACGCGTATTATGGCGAAATGATCAAATTAGAAATGAAGCACATAAATCATGAGATTACACTGTTGAATTGTATCTGGAGACATAAATTATACAGCGAGATCCCAGGTTCACCGAGAGGTTCATGGTGTAATGAAATGGGGCTCACGTCGTTGGAGGAAAACGCTGCTGCGCCATGAAATGTACCCAGTCTGACCCCACGTGTATTTTTGCAACAACTTCTGTCAAAAAGGATCACAACAATAGGGACAATAAGCCCCAAGGAAGCCTCCCCTGCCGAATCAAACAACGATTACACATTAAAAAGCATGTTCGGAAGATAAGTTTGTAAGGAAGATAAAAAGTCTCCAGTATGGCTTAGAGTTGGATGGACAAGCTGCTCTGAAAGCTGGTGACATGTGGGCAAGCTGAAAGAGCCGTGCTCTAAATGTGAGAAATGGGAGGACGTGTGCGAGTGGCTGCCCAGTTTCCTATTGCCCAGAATGTGGGGTGCTGGGGCTGACACCTGGAAGTGGGCTCAGCACGGGATTGCCTGGTGGCTGCAGCCAAGCAATTGACAGTGAGCAGGGAAGAGGAACTCCAATGGGCCAGGCGGCTGAGAGCCAGCAGAGTTCATGGGAAGGAAGGGAAAAGGGATGCTGAGTGCAGCTGTTCTGTGCCTGACCATCTTCCGCTCTTTTTCTTTCATTGTGTTTCCTATAGCTGCTGTCTTCCATAGCATAACCCTTTTGTGAGCATCTCAGGAGATTGCACTGTGTGCAAACACACCTTCAAGAGCTTTTGGACTGTGGGTCCCTGGGAGGAGAGGCACCATGCACAGCCTGCTACCCCAAACAAGCTGGTTCAAAATAAGGACATGGCATGGACGTTACCATTTTACCAGATGATGTATGCATTTCATTTGTTGGAGCATGCATTTTGCTACAATAAACATGCTCAGCAGATGATCTGCACATTGCTTTCTGGAATGCATGTGCTGCAGTGGAGTAGGTTTGTGTGCACTGGCTGCCTGCTCTCCCCCAGCCAGTCCCACTGCTGCTGATGGCATCGTTATTTGCTTCTAATGACATTGGTTATGGCAGCAGCATGCGTATTAGTTGTGGCCACAGGATTAATGATTGGTATCCGAGCCTTTATTTTAAAATCACTTCTCATCAATACATCCATTTTTATACGTAGAGCTTTATATAATTTGTTGCACATATTTCCCCGTTCTGACCTATTTTGCTGCACCCTGCATCTATCACCACAGATGCTGTTCTCCTCTTTGGAAGAAAACACTGCCTTTTCCACTTTGCTGTTCATTAATATGTGCGGAAGCTGCATTTACATGCATTTTTGTATTGTTTTATAATTTTTTCCCTCTACCTGGAAAGAAGTTCTGATTCTGAAGAGGATTGTGAAATCCGAGCAAAGCTGAATTAATTAGGCACTCCGCTGATGCTACGCAGCGAGCATTGCAGTTTACTCTGTATACGTTCTCTGATTAGTCCCGCTCTCTCTCCCTCTCTCTCAACAAAAATAAAAAAAAAAAATTAAACATTTTCTAGCATGCCATTCGGGAGCAGCAGTTTTAAAGGAAACCATTTGTGATGGATCTAGTTCAGTACTGAAGCATAGCTTCAAACTGGGTCAGCCTGGAAAACGGGAGACCATTGGGAGACCTGAAGCGTCTGTTCTCCACCAGGGAATAAACGTTTGGGTTGGGTCCTTGGCAAGCAAAAGATGGAGCAGATCTCACTATAAAACCATCGAGGTTGGAAAAGACCTTCGGGATCACCCAGCCCAACCCTCAGGCCAATCAACACTAAGCCATGCTATGAGCAGTTCTGGGTATGTGTTGGTGCAGGCTGAAGCACAGCGGGGTCAGGAGCAGACCCACTAAAGCTGTTTTTCTCCACGCCTACAAGTGTGGTGTGGAGCTGCCCGGTGTCTGCAGGGTCCTGCTGGTTGCAGGGCTCAGCACAGAGCGTGCTGGGCTGCCGGTGCCATCACTGCTTAGCATTAAAGCCCTGTCACTGATGGAAATACTGCAGGTCAGAAAGGTGGGAGACGCTCTCGTTTCTTCCCCAGAGAGCATTGCTCACTTATCTCCTTCTTCAGCTTTTTCCCCTGTCCTATTTTATTCCGGGCTTGCGGGGTACGTCAGGATACCTGCCAAATATTTGCTGACTCAGGACCGTGATTTGTGTGCTGGCTCCTCCACACTCATCTGCTGACTGCAAATCTTTGCATGTGCTCTGGGACAGGCTTTTTTAATTTTCTGCGAATCGCTGCCTCCTTTTCAGATGTTTTTGCTACCATAGCATTATGGTTATGAAACACGGTTCAAAGAACACTGGTAGGAAGAAGATAGACTGGGGCATTACTTCTCCTTGTGAAACGCCTATAGGTTTTGAACAATAATGAGAGGAAGGGGGGAAAATACTGGGTGATACAGAGAGCACCACAAACCCCGCATTGCTCTGATGTTTTGGTTATCAGCTGCAACTCTGGTCAGGAATAAATCAATCTGCAGCAGCTGCAGACACGGAAATGCCCATCATCTCCAAAGGTTTTCTGAAGCTGTGGAGGGATGGGGGAGGGGCAGGGAGGGGACGGGCCCATAAGGCGATATCCTGACTTATCTTGCCACTTCGATCCATTCAGGTGCATGCACACGATGCCTGAGGTTTGTGAATCTGATCTGCTCCTGCCTGCTCCCAATCTGTAAAAGTAATGCAGGCTGAAGGAGGTTGCGGTTGTCCAAATCCTGTTTGTTTGTTGCAGTCAACTGCTTCTTATTAGAGCATGATTTAATGTGCTTGGCAGCAGTAAAACCACCAGTTTTATGTTCTTTTAATCTCAAATGGAAGCTAAACTCGGTTTTCCAAAATGTTAAAACCAGCTGTGATCTAATATGAGGTTCTTGAAGGCAATAGAGCTGGGTGTTTCTCAGGATAGAAAACCTTTAGTAATAATGTCCCAGATTTTTGAGATGAAGTATTTACAAAGGGAATACGGTTCTTCTAAAACCATAGAAAGGATCTCATTTAATCTGTACTTGGTCTCCCTTTTCCTGCAGGTTCTTTTGCTTTTTTTTTACTTTATATACAGTTAATTTTGTAGTATTTCTCCTGTGATTCTCCAAATAGCCCGAATTATTAGTCTGTTGCTCGTATTATTTTTGCTTTCATTCTGCCAGGAGCAGCCACAATTGGTTAATGATTATCTAAGATTTGTCACGGGACATCTTTTCTGCGAATGCATTTTCCATGCGTAATAATCACACCCCATCGCAGACCTGTGGCCACAGAAGGGTTGAGCATCACGCTCTGCGCATCCCTGTAATGGATGGGGTTTTCATGCCAAATGATTTCAGAGCGCTATCGGTGCCAAATATATTCCTGGCTGTAAACGCTGTTTTTCCACTCGTGCATGTAAGCTCTGCTTTCCTTGCCATAGCTCGGTGTTTGGAATAGCTAATGACTGCTGCTGATGGTGCATTTTAATATGTCTAGTGGGCCAAGGCACTTATCAGGTGCTGCCTGCCTCCTCTTCCTCCCCCACCTCAAACAGCAGTCAGGCAAAGGCCAAGGAAGATTTTTGATCTTCATCTCTGATTGGGTGATGCAGCACCGAGTAGAGTTGGCAGAAGCAAGGAGAAGTCTGTCCTTGCAAAAGCAAGTGCAGAGGTTTCTCTCCTGGCACTCCTCTCAGCAGAAGTTTCCATTTTGAAGACTTCAAAGCACAAACCAAGAGTGAAACTTGGAAATGGCATCAATTTTATGGGAATTTCCAAGTGGTTTTTTGAATTGTGCCTATGGGATGGCCTTCCTGCCCTTTGGGTTAACTTAGGGTAATGGATGGAGAAGGAGTGAGTGAGAGAGCATGCTATGGCCACCAGCCATTAAAAGAGAGCCTCCCAGCATTTTCCTTGCAGACACTGCTGGTTTCTCTTGTTTCTTGCACACTAACAGTGTGGAAAAGATAAATTGCCTCAGACCTCCAAAAAGAACTACTCTGCTATGTCATTTACAGGGGCTGCTTGGTAAAACCTTACTGATTGCTCCTCAAAGCTTGATATGCTATTCTCACAAGTGAAAACTGGGATTTATGAAAACAGGCTGCACTAACAGGGCAGGCTTCAGTGGAACAAGCCTACAGAAAAGTGAAAAGTAGGATTTGGCCTTCCTAAAACAAAAGCAGCAGAAAGAAACCATTGAAGTCGTCGAATTCATTGCTATGAGAAAAGACATTCCCCAGGTACACGGGACTTTTAAATCCCTCTGTAGGAGGACAAAGCAGAGAAGTCTTTTGGGTACACTTGTACAGCAGCTCTTGGGCACATGATGGTGTTCGTCACAGTCCTGCAACTGGGACAGCCCCTGCTGTGCCCCCTGGCTGGAGGGCAGGGCTTCCATACCAGTTCCCTCTGAGGGTGAAAACCCAACAGCCCTCAGGATCTGGTTGCAGCCCTCTGGATGAACGCTTACGGCTTGAGTCCAGGAGCTCCTCTACAAGCCTGTTTTGTGTCTGAAATATCTCCAAAAAACTGTAGCCGTGTTGCTGTAATCAGGTACAATCAAACCTCAGCCTCCACCTGCAGTTTGCAATTGCAATTGGGTGCATTTTTCCTATAAGCCACTGTCAAAGTCGCGAGATGGGCTGATTAATCCCAGGGACAGCACGATGCTGCTTCTCCTTATAGCACAGTCACCTCAGGGCCGGCCCCAAGAGGGACCCCTGGTAATTAACACAGCTCTCACCCTTCCACTTTTAACATGCCTCCTAATTAAGCTCTCTGGAATCCGAGCTGCACTTTCTGGCCGCGGTGGCTGTGAAATGATTTATCCTTAATGGTGGCCACCAGCAGCGGCCCTGTGTTTAACCCTGTGACTTGTGGTGTCTGTGCCCCTCTGCCCTGGGGTAGGGCTGGCAAAGCGACCTGCGTCACAGAGCCAAGGCATCAGTGGGCATATGGCGCTGTGGGGCAGCTCTTACCTACTTACGTGTTACATATAAATATAAGAAACAATAAGGACACATAGAAGAAGACACTGACCTGCAATTAGCCCGTCTTGCTTATTTTTTTAGCCCTTGTGTCACTCCATTTGTGGATTAATTAAACCTAATAGATGTAATGAAACGCAAAGAGAGCTAGATCGCTTTCTAGCGATTTAGTATTGATTTGTAGGCTAAGCCAGCTCCGTCGGATTTTAAGCAATTATTGTCGATAGATAAATTCTGCCATAATTGTTTTACGCGCAAACAGATCACGCCGAGGCACAAAGCCTACCTGCGTACGCGCTGGGTAATTAAAACCCCCCTCGTTTATATTTCCGTAGCGCTGAGCGCTCCCTGGCTGGGATGTGCTGTGCGCCCGGCGTGGTTTAATTCCGCGTGATGGATGCGCCACCGGCAAGCCGAGCATCCATCATCGCTCGGGTGCGTGCTCCCTTCCTCGGGGACGAGCGCTGCCAGCTATCAGCCCCGCGCTGCGCCGAGAGCACTGCTCGGGGAGCGGCGGTCGGGAAGGGGAGAAATCCCATTTCCCAAAGCGTCTCCCCGCGGACGTGCTCTGGGCAGCCCTTGCTCCGTGCCGGGGGGCCGGTGGGAGCTTCCCCCCTCCCCCGCCCGAAGCGCAGGGATGTGATGATGAGGGCTGGCGCCAATCCCCCGAGCCAGAAAGCAGGGATTCCTAATTGTCAGCTGCGCTGTGCTGTGCTTGTTTAAAATAATTAGAGTGCGGCGGCTTAAACAGAGCGGGGGGATGCGGTGTGGTGGGTTGGGTGTTAACGCGTCCGTGCGGGTTTTGTCGCTGCGTCGACTCCCGGCTGACAGCATCGCTGCTGCGGGGGGATGGGGCGGGGAGGCAGGGTATGAGATTTCAGGACACAAATGTCAGAAAGGTGGGAGGAAGCAGCCCCGGAGCGCGAGATGGATGGAAACAATACAGCCAGCGCAACCCGGCTGTATTATTAAAATTTAAAAAAAAAGGAAAAAAAAAAAAAGAAAAGAAAGGGGAGGAGGAAGAAAAATCTGCTTTTCCCTCTTTCTCCTTTTTCTTCCCCTCCGAGAGGGATAGCTGAAATCTTTCTTAATTACCGCTTATTCCAATGACAGAATTGTAATTTATCATTTAGTTGTAATTTGACATATGTTCACACCTTTGCCATTTCCAATTTCCTCCCTCCTCCTAATTGTCTGCCTGGCTCGCCTGTCACGCGCGCCTCCTGGGATTAATTCGAGCTGTCTGTCTGCGCCCGCTGCTGGCACCCGGGGCTGCCGGGAGCGTGACAGTGTCACAGCGCACACCGCTTAGCCGCCGCGTCACCCGGCCGTCACGCACCCACCGCGCCGCGACCCCCCTCGCTACTTGTTTGTCCCGCGTCGCCTTTGTGACTTCGGGGGGCTTTATTAGGCCCTAATTACGCCGCCGACTGTCAGCTGCGGGGAGAGGAACCCTCGCGCTAATTACCGCGGGGAGGAACGAGAAGGGAGATGTGTCTCGCTCTGCTTCTGCGATGCGTGCCGCATCGAAATGCTGTGCCGGAGCTTCCTCCTGCTGCACGGCTGCGCTCGCCTTGCTTACAGCTGGTCCCGCTCCTCCCAGCACCTGCATCCTCCTGGCAGAGAGAGCCGCCGGCGGCTCACTGAGTCGTTCTCAGGATGCTCTCGGCGCAGAGATGCTGCATCGCCCCCGCCGTGGCCAGTGGGGTCCTGCAGTGGCTAGCCTGGAGCTGTGGGGAGTTGGGGTACCCTGAGCGCAACGCTCAGAGAAAAAAAACAGGATCGACAGTCCTAAATGCAGCCTCCCAACCCAAACCCCCATCAGCACCTCCAACCACAAAAAGAGAAAATTGCATGCAATGGAGTGCCAAAAGGATGTAGGGTTGTGTGGGATGAGCTGCCTCCCAACCCGATGGCAGGCAGAAGCTGGCATAGATGGGCCGGTGTTGCCTTGAATGTCAGGGATGCAGGTGCTGCGGATGCAGCACATAAAGTCAAGGTAACACCTTGAAAACACAAAGCCATCCACCTACACAGTAGTACCTCACTGTCCCTCACCCCTGGCCATCCTGAGCCTTTCCTGGCACCACACCACGACAGGGGCCCAGTGGAGCTCTCTGGGGTCAGCACGCTGTGCCTCACCCCGACACCCACGTTTCAGCAGACACCAGTCAGGCCTCTCCATCTCAGATGTGTCGCCATGAGCTTTCAGTCCCCTCACTTGCACCTTCTCACAGCCCGGGTGTGCGGAGCAGCCAGGCAGCACCGCCTGTATTCTGTGTCTAGTAGGAGGCAAGGCTGAACGGATTTACATCTATTTAGATTTCCTTTCCCTTTCAGGTTTGCTGACCTTTTAACAGTATTTCAGTCCTTGCTTTGTTTTCTGCATGCTGCTGTGAGGATTTTTGTCTTTTGGATGCCTTCCTTTTTGTTGTATGTGATAGCCAGCATTTCCATGCAGTTTTCTTTTGTTGTGGATGGAGATGTTCCTGAAGTGCCTACCAACTTTCAGGAGCACTTCCAACCTTCTCTGGCAAATTACAAACATGTGAAAATGTTTTGAGATGAACCCCAGAAGAGAAAGTCCTCCACACGCTCAGCCATATTTTCCAGCTCTGCTCTGAAGGTGCGAGGTGCTGACATTTGGTGTCAGGTCTTTGCTATCTTTAGGAGCTATTTCATCTACTGGAAGTATTTTACTGGCAATGCTGTTGGAAATCAATGTGCTCATTAGGAGTCGATGCTAAGTGCTTTTGAAAATTCCCTTTCTTTTTCATTCCTCCTAGCTATCAATTTTGTTTTTGTTTTAAACCTGACTTCCCGAGGCCTTATTCATTAATAGATAAGCAGCAATAAGTAGGTTATGAGAATGCAGGAGGCTCTTATTCTACGCCGGCATACCCAGTGTGCTTCCTACTTAGAAATAAATCTGATTTTGCAAGGTTGTGCAGCTCTGGTGGCTCGCAGAAGGTCTCCAGAAGGGATACTTGTTGCATCCCTATCAAATCAAGCCCACTTTTGTTTCAAAATAGAAGGAAAAACTAACCCAGCTGAACCATCATTGCTGTCTGTGAGAATGTGAGATGCTTCCTACAAGCAAAGAAGCCTCTCATTCGTATATGAAAGAAGAACTTTGCTTTGAGGAGAGCACTCCCCAGCCCTGTGACCTCCAGACAGAGAGCTCACACAGCGGCTGTCCTTGATACTTGGGGAACCTATGGGGAGGCGAAGCCCAGGTGGTGCCCCCATGGAAATGGCTTTGTGTGCTGCAACAGAGTGGTCGCTACTGGTGGCCGCAGTAAAACTTTTATATGTAGAAAGTGACAGGCTATCACACTTTTTATATATATGCATATATAAAAGTGACAGGCAGTGGAATGGGCGGCCTGAAGCTGTAGGCTTTGAGCACTATAGCCCACAGTCCTGTTATTTATCTATCTATCTATCTACTTATTTCTTTATTTATCTTCCAAGGACTGAGCCGCTGAGGAGCCCCTTCTGCCTCCATCCAAGCGCTCAGCAATGCTGCACAGTCCCAGCTCATAATTTAGGGTTTTTAGGGCGGCTGTGGGGTGGCATACGTTGATAGGGGACACCAATGCCAGCTCCCTGAGGAGCACTCGGGTCCCCCAGATATCTCAGAGTGCTTCCCAGGCTGCTGTCACACCACGCTGTTTGCTGGAGGACACAGGTTGGGGGAGCAAC
The DNA here is from genome assembly GCA_035772895.1 of Perdix hodgsoniae. NCBI lineage: Eukaryota > Metazoa > Chordata > Aves > Galliformes > Phasianidae > Perdix > Perdix hodgsoniae. Next base: position 46,256,703 of record JAPSGF010000002.1, read on the forward strand.
GAGCTGCCGAGCTGAGCAGAGAAAGAGCTGTTATCAGAAAGTCAGCGGTAATGTGGCCTTCCAGATAAATATCCCAGCTCTTCCTGTGCTTTATAGTGTCATTTCTAACTCTAAGAAGTCAGGGTGTAAATCTAATGGAGTAGGTATTCGTAAAAGTTCAGGTTGCGTAATAAAAGTAACAATTTTCCGTAATGTTCCTTTATAGATATGAATGAGATATAAAGTATTTTTGCTTTTATAGTATATGTAAAAGGAATAAGTACACCGTATCTATAAAACAGGGATTACTTTTAAATCCTTAAAAGATTTCTAGAACAAAGTAAATAATGCTCATTATTTTCTTCCCGGAGACCATTGGAATAGAAACTTGTTGTATCTTTTGCATGAAAACAGCACTCCTGCAGTTTTCATGAACCACAGAACCACAGAATCACTTAGGTTGGAAAAAACCACTAAGATCATCCAGTCCAACCACCAGCCCATCCCCACCATGCCCACTGACCACGACCCTCAGTGCCACATCCATGTGGTTCTTGAACTCCACCAGGGACAGTGACCCCACCACCTCCCTGAGCAGCCTGTGCCACTGCAGCACCACTCCTTCTGAGAAGAGATGCTTCCTAAGACCCAACCTGAACCACGCCTGCAGGTTCTCCTCCCCCTTCCCATTACCGGACACCCTGAGGTATGTGGCGTGGCCATGAAGACACGTAGCTATAGGAAAGTGGGCAGCACGGGTCCCTCGATGCACTTCTCTGTTGTCCTGCCTATAGATCAACACCCACAGCTGAGCTCCTGTGCTTAGCTCAGATGGGATCGCTGTCACCTTGCCGCCACGTAAGCGCAGAATAGTGCTGGGTGCTGTTTTCTGTGCGGTGGGGATCACGTGTGACCAGCTACAAGCAGAGTCATCTTTTTATAACGCATTTCAAAGAGGAAAATGTGTAGAAACCTCATACGTGAAACATTCCCCAGCTGCTGGGTGAGCAGCAGGCCAGCAGCAAATAACAAGAAGCAAAAAAGACCTTTAGGGTCAAACTCACGGTCACACTGACCTGGAAGTAAACCATAAACAAAGGGCCAGGAATGCTGCTGTGCTAGGGCAGGGCGGGTGCTTCACAGCACTGAGGAACCGAGGGCATCGCAGCTTAAATGTGGGAGAGGGCTGCCTGATGGTCTTATTTGGTATCTGATTTCTTTCATTTTACTTGGTTTTTTTTTATTTTTTATTCCGTTTCTTCATTTCATTTCTTTTTTAAAAATTATTTTTACAATTATTATTTTATTTTATTTTTGGTTTTTATTTTTTAATTTCATTTCAAGTTTATTTATTTTTATTTTTCATTTTAAATATTATTTCATTTTCTTTTTCTTTTTATTATTTTTATTTTATTTCATCTTTTTATTATTTCATTTCACTATATTTTATATTTTTATTAGTTTTTATTTTATTTTTCTACTTTTATTGTATTTTTATTTTATTGTATTTTATTTTATAATTTATTTTAGTTATTTTACTATTTTTTATTTTAATTATTTTACTATTAGTTTTATTATTTGTCATCTTTATTAATTTTAGTTTCATTTCATGTTTATTTTTATTGTTTTATCTCATTATAATTTATATTTTTTATTTTTAGTATTTTCCCCATTATTTTCTATTATTTTTCTCTTTTAATGTTTCCATTATTTTATTTTCTGGTTTACCGCTGTATTCTATCTTTATTTCTTTACTTCTTTACTTCCTGCTTATTATTTTTGGCGATTACTTTTTGTTTTTCATTCATACCAACGTTGTTGTTTCTCAATCTGCTGGTTGGCGCCCGCCTATAACAAGTCGGCGCCCGTTGCCGAGGCCTGGCTGCAGCTCCACACATCGCTGCGTGCAGGCGGCCATGCGGCGGTGCGGGCAGACGCGGCGGTGCGGCCGTCCCCTGGCAGAGCAGCTCCTCTCCCAGCAGGCAGAAGGCTGTGGTCCGGCTGAACGCTCACAGCGAAGGGAGAGCGCTCTGTGCAGCCGGGCCGTGGTGATGGAAAGCGAGAAGCAAGGGAAGAGTTTAAAAACATAAAGGTAGAATCTTAGAAGCGTATTGTTTTTAAAGCCCGGTCCAAAGGTGACCGGGCTGATGAGCGGAGGGAAATGCTGCTTGGGATGCCTGGCTGCGGAGCTGCTGTTTTTACCTGTAAACAGTGGAGCTGAGCGAGCCTGGCGCATCTCAAAGCAAATGATGGACAAACGCTGCAGGGCATGCTGAAGAAAATAAAGCGCTTCCCCGCTTCCCCTTTATCCCAGATCTGTTCATCTGGGAACCGCTGTGGGAGCAGAGGCTCTCTGAGCCTTTTCTTCTCTTTGCCCTTGTTCTCTTCATCTCTGAGAGCTAACCCCAAATGTCCGAGCACTCTGGCTCTGGCTTCAGGCCTGACTGAGGGCTGGCTGCAGGGTCAGTCTCTTTTTGGTCTTTTTTTCTGGGGGGTGGGACGTTCTAGCTAACTTTTCTCTAAGCTGGAGCCTTGCTCCAAAGCATTAGTGATAGGACAAAGGGGAATGGTTTTAAACTAAGGGAAGAGAGATTCAGATTAGACGTCAGGGGAAGGTTTTTGCTGAGAGGATGGTGAGACACTGGCACGGGCTGCCCAGAGAGGCCGTGGATGCCCCATCCCTGGAGGTGTTCAAGGCCAGGCTGGATAGGGCCCTGGGCAGCTTCATCTTGTACTGGATTCAGCAATTGGCAACACTGCCTGTGGCACAGAGGTTGGAACTAGACCATCCTTGAGGTCCCTTCCATGGGACCCAAGCCATGCTATGATTCTATGGCATCCCATGCTCTCGATGAGGACTGAGGGCACTGTAATAGAAAAGAAAGCCGCCCTGCAAAAGGGAAAAGGTTTTTCTTAGGTCCTTCTGAGTTCTGCAGATGTCAGGAAAGCTTAGGACAGCTTCTGCTCTTTGTTTAGTTTTTTAAGATCTTGGCTGAGCAAATCCCATTAACCCTTTTGGGTCTTCCCTTGCTGCCAGCCACGGGAAAAACCCAGCTCCCAGTGCTTCCACTTGCACACCACACAGAGAAGCAGAGGCCGGGTGCCACGGGAGCGATGCTCCACACATGGCAAAGCCATTAATTAAATTAGAGGTCTCCAAGGCGGCCACAGCAGCAGCTGGGCCATCAGTCATCGCGCCCCAGGCTGACACACAAACCCTGGTGCAGGCAGGGAGATGGTGGTTTCTATTTAAAGTTGGCTGGAACCCAGCCCTTGGCCCGTGCCAGGTCCCGTGGCAGCACGGAGCCCTGCGGTTCATTGCATGGCGCACGGGGTGAGCAGTGACATCCCCGGCATGGCACGCTAACAGCAGCGTGCTGCTCTTGGCAGGGCAGGGCCAGCCTGCGGGGAACTCCCTGCTTCCACAGGGCTGCGGCTCGCAGACGGTTAATCAAGTGAGGAAGGCTGAGGGGAGTCGCTGCACCCTTGGCAAATAGCAATCCAGACACAAGAGCAAATAATTTGTGTCAGCGTGACAACAGAAAATGGAATGTAAACTTGCTAACCAGCCAACAGATACCAGCTTTTATACGTCTGTTTGTCTCAGCCGTGCGCCTTTACATTTGGGATGCAATAATTCCACCAAGGGCATTGTGCTTTTCTTCCCCCTCTCTTCCTAATATTAATGGAGAGCAGAAAGCTTGCCATATTGAAGCCTGGGCCAGTTCCTGCAGTGGGGCCGTACCCATCCCATGGCTCACTGACACTAGGCAGTTTTGTGCCTGCGAGAAGTGGCCCGCGTGTAGATGACCTGCAAAGAGAAAATTGTCAGCTCAATTATTTGTATTGAGTAATTTGATCGGCTCTCCTTGGAAGCCTAATGAATAGGTTATTTTTTGCAGCAGCTGCTGTTCAGGCTCTTGGGTGCAAGACCACGTGGACTGGATGTTCAAAGGGAATTACTGTGCTGGGGTTTTTCAAGTAACCCTTCAAAAATTCAGACTCGGAGTGCTCTGTCAGTCAATGGGGAGGAAAGATGGAGTGGGGAAGGCTGAAGCAAGCGGGAAAATCTTGTGAAGCCCTACAGTCCGGCAGCTGAAAGGGTTCTGGTGTGAAGATGTGTCCCTGGGGCTGGGAGGGACCCGACTTGGAGGTCTCAGCTGTACCCTGTATGTGCTGCAAGAGGGATTTCATCCAGGGGGGCTCCCTGTCAGCAGCCCACGGCCACTGCACTCTCATACTGAGTGCACGGAATTTGGGGTTATGGGGTTATGTCCAGGGGAATGTGGATTTGGGGGTTATGGTGACAGGCTGCTGTCTGCAAACAACCATCCTGCCACCAAGATGCTGAGCCCAGCACCACCTGGCAGATGTTACCAGCACTGGGATGGAAATCACATGTGGATCTAGGGATCATCTTCCCCAGAATGAGGGCCTGGATATTAAAGCAGTATTTGCAGGTTATAATTACCATTAACGTCGGCACATATGCACAGTAACAACAGCAGCAAAAACAGGTTTTAGCAGCAGGTGGCTGTCACATCAGTCAAGGTTTTTTGTTGTTGGTGTTTTGTTTTCTGCACATTTGGGCTGATTCAGCAAGGAAGCTGGTTTTTTTTGCCATACCTTTCATTGCGTGGTCTTTGCACGGTGTCCTTTTTATCAGGGCTGATTGAGATTCCCGTTTCTTTCCTCCAGAAGCGCTCTGTTTACACCCGATACAAGATCAGTGGGCTAACAATTAAAGCAATAATGTGCTCCTATTTCGGATCTGTCACCTGAATATTTGCCACAGCTGTCTGTGCATGTAGGCTGCATGATACAGAGGTTGCCATGGTTAGAAACCCTATGTACAGTGCTTGGTAAATAGTTGCACAACTGGCTGTGTAAATGCCAGGTAGCACACTAGGGTTTCTCTCGGGCAGTTTTGCACAGGCACAAGCCTTCTCCCCAGTTCTGCACTTGCACTGATTTGGTTTGCTTGCTCCCATCCACATGGAGTGGGAAAAGAAAGAAATGAGCCAGGAAATGACTCACTTTGTGTTTGGCCTCGAGGGGTGAGGATGGAGGGGACGTGCAGGTCTTCACAGGCGTAAAAGTCCACCACCATTTAGCTTGGAGGAATCTCTTCCATTGCCAGTGCATGGGAAGGGGCTGTGGACTTCAGTCGCAGCAGGAGGAATCCAGTTAGGTGCCAAGGAGTGACTTTGTAATGATAATGGTGGCAAGGCGACAGCCCATGGAGGCTGTCAGACCTCGACTGCTGAGAATCTCTAAGAGCAGATTGCATCTCTCTTTGGCAGGAGTGATATACTGTGACTAATGCGACCTTAAATCAAAGAAATGGGCCAGCTGACCTCTCAAAGTGCTTCATAGTCCATAACTTTATTTATGCCGTTAATATCTGGAGGCAGAGCCTGATTAAACCATGGAAGCTGGCAGAGCTGTGCAGTGAGCGGCTTGCTGCGCAGGAGCGTGGGGCCGCAGAGCCCAGTGGGCCAGCCTCCCAAAGCTGTATCACTGGGCATCCTCTGGCCCGCGCCCCTTTGGCTGTGTCAGGGCAGGATGGTGCTGGCACCAAGCGCCTCCACTATTTCTCTCCAGTGCTCCAGCCCAAGGACTTACCTTAAATTACAGCAGTAGTAAATTAAAAATATGTGTTTGTGGTTTGTCTCTTTTCCCCCCTTCCATTCCAAACAGCTCGTGCTCACATTTCCTGGAGCGCCGTGTTTGGTTCTGCAGATGTAAAGGGGGGCCCATGGGGTCAGGCAGTGCAGGTTTTCCATTTTTCACATCGCTGCACCCACAGACAGACAGAATTCAGTATTATTCACATGGTACAAGAGAAAAGCCTTCCCAGTCATTTTGCTTTTAATACTGTGTATTTTTCTTGCGGTAATGCTGAGGAAAAGAAAAGCTCTTTCCTGCAGCAAAGGGCTGCTGTAGGCCCAGGTACTGCTGCAGGTTGGGAACAGACATGCTTCCCAGCGATGTGGTTTTCTTTAAAATGGGAAATGTGAGAGGTGAAAGCAAGCTGTAATGGTAGCGGGCTGCAAGATGGATTAGCAGATACAGGGCTGCTGGAAATGGAAAGGGCTCGCCTCTCGCAGGGGCCTGGGCATGCTCATCTGCCACATGAGGGCTTGCAGAATAACAGCTATGAGGTGTATGGTAAAATAAAAACATAGATTTAAGTGCTGAAGGAGGAAAAAAAAATAATTGAGATATTTGGGTCACCTTTATCTACCAAAGTTGAAAAAATTGATGGGAGATCTGTGAGGAAATAAGCACAAAATAGAGGAAGAAGTCAGTACATGTGATTGCTTTCCAAATTCTCTCTGCAGTTTAAGCATGGCTTCCCTTAAGGAGAACCTGCCTGCTTACAGAGCTTCACCAGAATGGCTTCACCTGCAGTCTCCAACCCTGCAAACAATCACTGGCAGCAAATGAAAGCACAAGCCAGGGTAGGAATTGGTACCCATTCACAGGCAACGAGGATAATATTGTTATGGGACAGCAAGTCCTCGTGCTTAGTGAGCATGGTGTGAGAGGTTCTGGGCAGAGTAAGGCAAGCTTGGAGGGTTGGAGAGAGCAGGGCAGCCCACACCTGGCTTTTCCTCCCTTCCCATATAGCAAGAGAGTCAGCATGGCATTAATTATGCACACTTCACATCAGCTTTGTGTGGTGTTGTCTTCATAGCAAAACAAAAGCACAAAGAAGCTGCTTTTTTATTATTAGCAGTAACTACTCCAGAGTCATATTGCTAGTCAGCATCTGACTGGTCCAACCGCCCTGACCACAGATGGGTTTTGGGTGCAATTCAGCCCCTGGAGGTCATGGTCTGGAAAGCCAACCAGCTGTGGACAAATGAGGGACAGACTGGACAGTGCCAGCAATCTGCTCACGGTGTGAATGCAGTGAATGAGCCCTCCTGATCCGTGGGGCCAGTTGACAAACCAGCTGAGCTTCCTGCCCACAGAGCAGCAGCTCTGCTCTTAACACCAGCTACTCCAAGCAGCAATCACAGCAAGCAGCTTACCAGCCGTTCAGCCTGGAATGTGTTTGCATTGCTCGTCAGATAATTTGGAGAGCTGGACATATTCATGAAAACTGTGATCCCTTTCAAGACAATGCACATGCAGGAAAAAAGGTAAACTCAACAAATCAATTCTTTGCCGTGAATAGCTCTCCCAGAACTAGTTCCTCACAATAAGGCATTGCACATTTGTCATTTCTAACTCAAATCAGCGTGCTGCTCTGCCACTGCATTGTTTACCCCTAGCAGTTTTGACTCCCTACTCACTGAATCATGAAAGCAAGGTTACATACAACTTCTGGCATGTAGAAAAATGAGTCCTTCCCCATTCAGCCCCCTCCCCTACAGCTCTAGCAGTGTGCCACATTGCTCCTCAGTTTCCTCTGTTTCATGCTGTGTCCTTTCCTACCTGGGCTTCTCTTCAGTGGGGCAAAGAATGGCTGAAATGTCATGACTCAACGGTGGCACCCACTGGCCATAGATACCAGTTATTCACCAAGGCCTTTTCCTGGGTTCATTTTCCTGTTATATTATCTCCTAGACTTAGGAGTCAAAAGAAGTCGCCGAGTCCATGATTCCTGCTTTCTCACATGAATGAAACTTAAAACTCCACCAGACAATTTCAGGTTGTTGGCAACTTGGTGTTTGACTGCTGTAGGACTGGATTTTATCAAACAGGTATTTTGTTCAGATATGGCATTGAAAATAGTTGTCTTAACTGGATTAGTAATTACATGCAAATGCTTTCCCTTACATTCCTGAAAGATTTGCTTGTTTCTGTTCCTGCTGATGGATGTGCTCAAGGAGCCCAAACTGCTGCAATCCTGCTGGGGGAGGAAACACGCAAGCCAGCTTAGCCAGAGCTCAAGGCATTCAGAGTTGAGATTGTCACTTATTTCTCCCCATTTGCTGTCCCCTTTCTGCAACCTGTGCAGAGGAACAGGCCCCCTGGTATCCTGTGGGTATGCTCTCAGCCCAACCTTGCTTTTGAAAGCAGCTCACATACCTCCCAAATTGATGCTGGGTGTTTTTTTTTGGCATTTCTTTTTTCCCCTCCCCTTGGCTCTCCAAATGTACTAAAGTGTCATTAAGACAAATGGCAAACATTTCTCCTTTTCTCACATCTGTCAAAACCTCAAAATCTACTTTCATGACATTTCACACAGAATTTTTCTACATACCACTCAAAGGACATAGAATCCTAATGAGCCTTGCTTTCATGATTTTAATCTGTCATGTGCTGCTGCCCTCGTATAATAAATTAACAAAAGGGAAAGGAGGAACAAGGAATATAAAGAGCTGTGGGCAGAGAGGGAGGGAGGAAAATTAGGTCGGCACCCACCTGGGGTTTAGAGGCACTCTAGTAAGCATGTCACAGAGGACCTGAGCAGGGCACTTTTCCAGCCTGCACCTTGTGGGCAAAGAGGCTAAAGGTATGGCATGTTCCTTTGGTAGCTGCAGTAAGACTTGAGAGTATTTTTCTATTGCCAGTGTCAACAAAGTGCTAAGAGAAAGAGGGCTTCATTTTTGGCCCTTAATTTTTAAAATTGTTGTCCCTGCAGTGGTAGACTTGGCCAGCAAAATGTTAACTGGTGTGCTTGCTTTTACTGGCCATAAATATAGTAGCTGCTATATAATAGTTTCTAATGGAAGAATGAGAACACTGTTTTTTCTCATCAAAACCAGAAAGAAAATGTACCAAAAATTGCTTAAGTGCATCCTTTATGGAGGAGAAAACTGGACAGCCATTTCTCTTAATTCATGACTGGGAAGCTGTGGGTAGCTCAGGTTCTTCTTCCTTAACCACAGCAAAACAAATAGAGCCACCTCCTCCCTGCGTCCTGGGGAGGGGGAAGATGTGTTCAGATGGGCCAGGTGCCTGTAATAGCTTGGCTAACAGTAGTTAACAAGACTGTGGGAAAGTCTGTAGCACTTTGTTGAAGGCAGTCCATGGGCAAAAGGCCCAGTTTTGGTATGAGGTGCTGAGGAATAGCTCTGCTGGCAGCACCTGAGGTCACACAGGGCTTCCGCTACCAGAAGAGCGTTTGTCGTACCTTGATTACCAGATCAGATACCAGAGCAGATGTAGTTGATGCAGGATGGTTGGTTTCCCATCTTTAGGACACTTACTCCTCTACCTGAAAATGGTCTATACTGTTATTTCATAGCAAGTGTGGAACTCATAGTGGGTACAACAGGGTACACAGGAAAAAAATATCTTCCTCAGGAGACATTCAAGACCCTTCTTAACACGTTCCTGTGCAGCATAGTCTAGGGAACTTGCTTTAGCAGAGAGATGGACTCAATCCTGGCTCCACCCCTTCCAGTCACTCAGGTACCTTGCATGCACCTGAGCTCCCCTGGGTTGACCCTGCCTTCCCACCAGGCGCTCAATCACTGGTTCGAGTTGTGACTTAGCATTTCTGCTACAACCAGGAGAATTCCATAAGGAATAGCAGTACTGTCCATGCTACAACACTGGTCAATAAAAAGAACAAGATCTTATTATTTCCTTCTTTCAGCTTTAACCTGGTGTATTGGGATGCGCAGTGATGCTGTACATCCACACGCACATCTTTTTACAGCCCTAATCCCAGCCAGTGCCCAGGTGGCAGTCACCCTTTTGTTGCTAGTCAGCAGGAAAGGAAACCAGAGCCTTCAGGTGAGCTCCAGCCTTATGGGGCTGTCAGTGCCCCCCAGTTCCTGCCTTTGTTGAGGGCCTCAGGGGTCCACAGGAGAGGAAAAGCACAGCTTCTTCCTGCCCGGCATGTGAGGCACACACCAAATTGCATCTTGCCATCCCCCTGATGTGAAAGCTCAGCCTGCTCCAGCAGCAGTCAGCAGGGAGCCTGGATAATAGTTGGACACGGCACGTGGCAGCACGGCGGAGGGCCTCCAACAGCCCTTCTGATATATTTTCAGAAAGTTTCCCAGCGAAGCAGATACGGCAGAAACTGATGAAAATTTGATTTCACCTACAGCAGGGGAAAGAGAGGAGGAAGTTGGGTTAATATGCTGCTGAGACAGAGAGCCTCCAGGAAGCGTTGCCTGTGCCATGTTTACCTTTCACATCTGATGTCGCCTATTGCTAATTGCCAGGCTGTTCGTTCGCATCAGGAGGCGGCTCAAAGTTCAGGAAATCAGCGTGCATTTGGGGGCCAGAATCTGAACCCAGAAGAAGAGTCTTGTGCTTTTCTTACCACTGAAAAATGTAAATGTCGTTGGTGCAATGTTCACTCATTATCGCTGAATCAAAGAGCAGTCTCAGCTCCTGCTGGAATCATATGGAAAAAAACACAGATCTCTCTTCCCATTACAGACACGCCTTGCTGTGTGAATGGGCAATACTTACTGGATGCTCACATCTCACATCCACATTGGTGAGCTGCCCTATTTCAGGACTGTTTGTGTTAGGCAATAGGTTAGCAGAATCATTAACATGCAAATAGAATTATTTACCTTAAGAATGAGACGCATGATTAAAATGGCAGAGGTTTATAGAGGGGGTGAAACCACGTGCCATAGGTGAGACACTGTGGTTTGAGGCAGATGAGCTTCACTAGGGATGAATGACAGGGCTGAAGCACACATGTAAAAGTAATCAGAACTCCTGTGTGAAGTGACACTGATATATTCTGAATGTCACATTACACTGCATAGTGCTGTGCTTGCTCCAAAAATGCTCTTTAATTATAGTTGCTCCAGCCTTAGAATCACAAATGTCAAACAGAGTGGAGGTGGGCACCATTTAGGCAACGTAAATCAAGTTGCTGAAGGTGTATGTAAAAAGGATGTTCACCTCCCAGATAATTTAGTAAGACTTACCTGTGACTTTTAACTACGTAGAGATCTATTTAAGGCTAACAGCCAAAGCTCAGTTTCTGAATTGATCGGGACAGTTCTACCCATGGTTGGTCAAGTGTCGTGGAGAATGCAACCTGTGCCTCTGTTGGCTCTGTTAACTGCTGGCCTGGCTGTTTAGGCAAAAAAAACAAAGTCTTTCCTTGAGCTCTTTTCTCACAGTTTTCTTTTCAAGAGTTGGCACAGAATAAAGTACCTTAAAAAAAAGAACACCAAACAGTGTAGAATTTCAAGCGGAATAACTGAAAAGCTCTCCTGAGCCGCAGCCGCACACAGTCGCGCACTCGTGACTGTTTTAAGATCCCTCCAGCATGAAGTTGCTGACTTTTTTGTTGGTGGTGTTCTCTTTCTTTCCCATGGCACCAACAGATTTATCAGCAGTCTCTGAAGAATGGTGTTAGATCGGACATCACCTCGGATGCTGGTTTTCCTTCATCCTCACAAGCAGGGGTTGTGTTTGTCAAAGGCCTTCAAACTGACATTTTCAATAACAGCAGGGTGTATGCGCCATAATTTACCATTAAGGAACAGGAATGTGATATTTCAAGTGTGCTATGTTACAGTGAGGTATATGTTTTGAAAATTACTTTGTGGCTATTTGAAATTAAACGACTCATCCCGCTGCTGCTGCTCAAAAGGCAGGGCTGCTGAAGTGCCTGCTCCTGCATCACCTGCTCCTTAACTTTACAGGAATCACCATTTCTGTTTTTTTTAAATGAGGCATTTCTCACGTGGAGAGGGAAAGAACAGAACTTCCTGAACATCTGCTTTCATAAAGTGGTCTTTTTTTTGCTTGCGGCATGGTGACAGATGTTAAAAATTCAGGACAACCACGTGTGGGTGAGTGGCACCCTGGGATGCACCTCTGTGGTCCATGCACACCTTGACTTCTTCTAATGTGAGGTTTTTTTACGTGGAAACTGTTTCTGCACCCACACTTGGAGTGTTGTGCAAGAGAATAATGGATGTGAAATGGTTTCTCTCCTGGAAGAGCAACAGTTCATTTTAGTTGAGGAACCTGGAGCCATGCATAAAGGCTCATGCTCGCTCCTTCTCCCTTGCTCTTTTTTTTTTTTTTTTTTCATTAAATGTCTTTTTGCTCTTATAGTGCCAAAGGAAAAATTCAGTTGGAGCTGAGTCTCTGCACAAAATACAAGAGGTTTGCTGGAGTCCCCTGCTGTGCAGGGAAGAAGCATCAGCTGATTGATCCACCATATCATTTTACTTTCGCCCAAGATTTCACAGCCTTAAATGTCTTTGTCTGTAAAGATCCTAAAGCTGGTGTAAATATGATTGAGGTTTTACACTGGAAAAGAAAATCAAATGTAAGCTTTAAGGGAAAGAGGTGTGTGTGTGGAGGAAGCAGTAGCTGGATTTGTTTCTCAATCCGTGAGCACGCTTGCACTTTGCTATTTTGGACACCTGCTAGTGAGAGGCTTTGAAAGTGTTCCCCTTTCCTCCTAATGAACCTCAGTTTACCAAATTTGTGCCTTGTTTGGGTTGGAAAGTGTTCGGTGCTCTGTACATTGGCCCTGCCACGCTGCATGGCTCCAGCCCCAGCCCTTTGTGCTGCATGCTTTCAGATGGATGGCTTTTTCCAGCATACATCATGGCCGTGACAGCAGGCTGATGATCTACAACTCTGAGCACTGTAGCTCTGATGATGTGGCTGTGGCTGCAGTAATAATGTGGGCCTATTCCTGGGAGAGCAATGCTGCGCAGGGCTTTTTTTAAAGGTGAAGAGAAAGGCTTAAATCCCCTCCTGTTTGCTATCTGCAACCCGCCCTAAAGCCCCAGATCAGTGGGAAAAAAAAAGAAAGATTAATCCATCTTCCGTGGAAACATCAGCACTGGTGAATGAGAGAGCTCTGATTTAGATGCTGGGCAGGATACGACAGAAGACAGCTTTTTAAATAAAGATTTGGGTCTCTCACCCCAGTGGGTGAATATGGCGGTATGGGGGAAGAGCGAACGCATCTCCTGCGCAGCTGCGGCTCGATCAGTGCTTGTGGTCCTTCCATAGGCTCTCCTCTCTTGTCTTCCTCAAAACTCCGGCTCCTGGAGGCAAGGCAGTCTGTTAAATCACATGCTTCTGAAGTAAATGAACGTCTCTCTTCTTCAGAAGGAGATATAACCTCTCCAAATCATGGCATCAGTTACCCACAGAGCTTCAGAAATAAATAAAAAGGCTGAGGAGGAAAAAAAATTGACTTTATCATTATTGTATTTCATGGGTTTAAAACCATTCTACTGATGTAGGGTTGAGTCCCGATGCTGGATTATGTGAGCTAGTAATGGCACTGGATTTAGACCCTTGCCTGGCTGTTGCTGACAGGGCTGAGCTCTTTGCCTCTCACTCTGTCTCCCTAGGGCCTTGCCAGGAACACAGTTTCTGATGGACTGCATCTGCTGCCACAGAACATGTGTGTTTGAGTTAAGGTTAAAGGCTTTTAGCAGGTGAATGCAAAATCAGCCTCTGAATCAGCCTAAAAGTGAAGTCGTTCCACCTTTCCTCTGGCAAATGAAACAGAAAATGCACTAGCAGACACATTTGATAGTGTTAATTAAGCTACAGCTGTTTGCAGGGGACCTTAAGGATCTCTGCTGGCAGAGGTAAGTTTTCAACTAAAATAGACAGGTTTAGATTAGCTGTAAGGAAGAAATTTTTCACTATGAGGCTGACGAGGCCTTGGCACAAGTGCCCAGAGAAGCTGCGGATGCCCTGTCCCTGGACGTGTTCAAGGCCTGGTTGGATGGGGCCTTGGACAACTGCAACAGGGGATTTAATCTGGATGTTCTTTAAGGTGCCTTCCAGTTCAAGCTGTTCCATGACCCTGTTTCTACGAAGTCGAGGTAGCAGCTCTGTAGCAAAAGCTCTGCTTTATTTTTTTAGGTGTTCTCACTGAAGTTTTCAGCCCTTCTGTGCAGCCTGCTCTCTCTGGGCACCTTGTCATGCTCATGAACATTTTGCCAGAGAGCAGATGCTCAGTGCATTAGCAGTGATCTCCAGCCTGGCTGCTGGTGGGCTGCTCAGGTACCTTCCCCATTGCCTTTGGCTCCCTTTGCCTGGCCTCTCCTGGCATCCCTGAGCCAGTGGCTACTGGCCAAACTCCTTTGACACTGTCCACTCTTCAGGTTTCTTGCTCCATTACACAGTCCACCTTTGAGTTAAGTTTTCCCTTATATTTAACCTATTTTTTGCCTACCACAGTTAAAGCCATTAGTTCCTGTTCTGTCCTCTCTGATTAATAAGAATTGGTCCCAATCCTCTTTATAATGTCCCTTAACATACTCGTAGACAGTTATGTGTCCCTTCAGCCCTCTCCCCTCCAGACTGAACATGCCCAGCTCTCTTTGTCTTTCCCTCACAGGCCCTGTTTTCCAAACCCTTTATCACCTTCGTTGCTTTCCCGTGAGCTCTTCTTCCCAATTAATCCTTTTAAAAATGTGCTGCCCCATACTGAACACAGTGCACCATTGCCTCTGCTGCTGAAGGAGAGCAGCAGCATTAGCATAATTATCTCGCCTGGTTTTCCCACAGCTCTGCTATTAACCATTTTATTTCTGGGACACCTTGCCTGGCTGCTCAAGCAAGGAGAGAGTACTGCAAGCAGGGAAGAGCTCTAGGGACCCACTGCCCCACAAAAGTGGTTCCAGGAGGAGCTGGTGGTGGTCTGCCTGCAGGTGGGATACGGTCCACGCTGGGCACCAGACTGGGCAAAGCAGGTTGTTGGCGGGGAAGCTGGCTTTGAACCAGCATCCGCAAGGAGAGTTTGCATGATCCAGTCATGGCTGTGGCTGTGTCACCCCGCAGAGCCCATCTCACCCGGCTCACCAGGCTTCTGCTGCTTTGGTGGGTTTCACAGTGACCTCCAGATGGCACAGAGGAACAGCACGACTCCCAGCATTTGCTGCTGATGCGTTGCAGCAGCACATTTCATTATTCTCCACCTTGCAGAATGCACTGCTTGGCTGTGTTGAATCTCAGTGCGCTTCTTTAATTTATCTCCCAAACACCACGTTATACTTTAATCCTGTCCTTCTAGATATTTGCATATCCTCCTTGGTTTGAATAGTGTCTAAATGCAGGCTGGCTCTTAAAGGCACAGGGAGATTTGCACGGCTGCCCGTGCCAAGAGCTGCTTATGAAAGCACCAATGAGCATGGGAGTATAAACTCGCCACCTGTGGAGTCTTGTTTGGCATCCTCATTCAGCCTAATAAAGAATCATTCATGTTTAATTGCTACATTTGATTGTTTAATTACGGTTATTTTACATGCCATCTTGTTTTGTCTTGGCTTTAGACGCTATCTGCTACCTTACCCTTTCTGAATAGTGAATTATACTACAAGAGAAAATTACGTTAGTCAAAGAATTAGAAGTAGGCCTTTAAACTGCAATCAGGTTTTTTTTTTTTTCTCTTTTTAAAAAAGCTGTTCATAAAACCCTTTCTGTTTGACACTGCTCTATAGATTCAAATCTAGGGTGGTTTGTTTTTTTTTCTGTGCAGCAAGAATTATACAAGTAACTTTTTCAAATGCTCTTGCAGGGCTATGATGTGGGTAGCCTCATCTTCTCACTGAGGTTTTATCAAATTAAGTTTACTTTGTTTAAATGTCAATTCATCTTAACAACTGCAAGATTGGTTTTTTTTTGGCAGAGGCTTAACTTGGCATAAAATTAGTTTATTGCAGGTTCACTTCGTTCAGCAACGCTGTAACTTCAAATCAATACAAATCTGTCCTAAAACTTCAGTAAGATGGTCTGCTTGCAAATCTGGTTCCTCTTTAAAGGAATGGAAAGGAAGGCAGGACCTCCCCCATGTTTCTCCAGCTGTGCAGTTTTGTTGCCCATCCTGTCCTGGTGCTCTCTTCGGTCTGATGACGGACTTTCACCAGGTGAACTGCTTCCTCATGCACTCTCCTCTGTCTCTCAGCCTGGCAATGAGCTGCCTTTCACTTACATTTCAGCAGGGCAAGCTCCCTTTTAATTAACGTGCTTAATGACTCCAGAAACAACAGCACACCTCTGGTTCACTTATGATCCTTTCTTGGATATTGTTGCATGGTGAGCTGTCCCTGGCTCCATTTGGCTTTATGGGCAGCACAAGGCAGCACTCATCTGTTCTGAGCCCTCCCGGTTCTGCTCTTGTTCCTCGATGCATGTGAGCTCTCTGTCCCCAGATTTCTGTGCACCAGGATGTGCTGTGCTCCATCTTGCTGGTATGTGCATGTTTTTCCTTTCTGATCTTCATCCATCAAATTGCCTGGCATTGGGTCACTCACCATTGCTGGGGCACAGGTCTCTGACAGATCTGTGTAGAAGCAGCTGAAGAGATGCCCAATTCTACAGGAGAACCACCGATCCTTCCTGTCCTCTTCTTCAGTATTATGACTTTCCCAAGTCTTCGTCCCCACAGCTAATGGACATTCTCAGGAACCTCTGAATTAGCTCCTTCCCATGGAGAGTGATGTTCCTGGTGTGACACCATTTTCTCTTCTCTTTTTTTTCTTCTTTCTCTTTTTCTCTTCTTGCTTGTTCCCTTTCTCTATGACCAACATAGACCTAAGAGGAGGAGGAGGGCCTCCCTTTCATTGCTGCCTTCATTCCTGCATCACTAATGCCTAAATCTGTCTCCAAGCAGTTTGCTCTGCCCACCCAGAAGAGAGGTGACCTTTGGATATTGCTCTTTAACCAAGCTGTTTAATTGGAGAAAACTAGCAACTAGTGTCTAGGATTTAGAGAAAAAATATGGAAAAAGCATTTATTAAATAATAAAAAGAGGGACTAAATTCAAGCCATTGTGCTCCGCCTGGGTTCTTGCCTTAGAAAGAAAGAAAGAAAAAAGGTGAGCTGAATTGCTGAAGGACAGCTGAATGCAGTTATTTCCCTGCTTGAAGGCTGTAAGGGATTTCCCTTTGGCTGGCTCACAGGCTCCATCCCAGGAAATTTTCCCCTTTTACTGCTGTCTTGCCTTTTTCCATCTTGCCTTTTACAGCTAGGAAATGACCTGCCACCCAAGTGCTTTTTTTTAGGGCAATTTCAGCTACTTCTTGTTCACTTAGGGGTTTGGAAAATATCAGGCTTATGTACTAAAATCAGTTTAAAGCGCTTTGCAAGAATATGGTACAGGAATACGAAATCATTATTCATCATTTGACCAGATATGAAAATAATCCTCACTCATAACTAGCTTCTGAAAATGGCCAGCGTAATTTTTATACGTGCAATAACAAAGTAGGAAGCGACTGCTATTTCTGCAGCAGACAAGGAGCATCTCACTGAGACAAAGCTACAGCGAAGCAGGCAATTTTCAGTTCCTTTTCAGCAAGCTTTCTATATCCTTTCTTGCCTTTGCACTCACAGAAAGCCAATTTTCCATGTCCCTACTACACACAAAATGGGGCAAGATTTTAAAGATACAGCTCTGCTCTATTTGACTGCAGCAGACTGAAAGAAAAATGAAGTTCAGTACTTAACTGATCCCTTTGCAATATTTCAGGGTAAATTAAAAATCAAAATGTCAAGAGGTTCAATATGTCAGTGGGCTTTTTGACAGGGCGGCTACTTTGAAGCCTAAATGAGAACTGTGCTGCTTTTAAAAACTGGAACCAAATGTGTGCAGCTGCTGCGCCATTTAGAAATTCTGGCCCCTCATCTTTTTTTCTTTTTTCTTACGCAATAAAATTAGTAAAATATTCTGGCTTCTGTTCTGCTTGTTTTCAGAGTGGAAAGCCTCCACTTCATAGAGTAGACGGCTATTTATGAGGCGGGTTAGTTTTCATTATCTGCATTAAGGTGAAGCCTGGCAGCATTACCCTCTTGCCATCTGTACCGTTGAGCAAGCCCATCTTTGCTGCCCCCAATGCATTTATCTCTCGTGGCCCTCGACAAACCATTTTTTTGTTTTGCCATCTCAGTTCGTCTTTGTAAAACAGGAAAGATAATAAATGATATTACTTACCTTCTTCAGAGAGATGTGGTGAAGATTAATTAGTCCTTGTTTATAAGAAGATTGGCAATAGTGATCTGCAGGTTTGCTAAGCACTGGGATGATTGCTATCGCTGCCTCTCCTGACAAAGAAGCACAGCCAAGGACAGGAGCTGATGCCACTGTAATCATTTACAGGACCAGTGATAGCTGTGGCCTTGAGGAAAACTCTACCAAATATTCTGCATCTGAGAAGAGGAGGAAATGCATACTGGCACACAGGCCATGGCACCTCTGTAGTCTCCTTCAGTGGGCACCTCCACTCCCTGTTGCAAACCCTTCTGTGCATGGGAAAAGTATGCACATAGGCAATCTGAACTGCTTATTCAGAGCTGAACTATTTCCTTCTGAACTTCGCTTTGGATGCAGAGATGGACTTAGCCCCTCACATACATCTTTGCCAGAAGTTGCTGCACGCATGCATCGTGCTACAGCAAATTGGCACCTTTCGCTTCGGCCTGCTGTGTTAGATAGACACTTGCAGGCAGTCCTGTCGGCAGGTTAGACTATTTTCATAGTGATGCAGACAGAGTGAAATGTACTTTTCCCCACAGCTGTCCAATTTGCTCTTGCTGGTGCTCTGAGCGTTGCTGGTTTGCCTGGTGCGTTTGCTGCAGGCAGGGCTGTCTGTGCATGAAATGACGGCAGGCTGCACTGGCCTCCACTTGTTGTCTTTCCCCACTTGGCTACAGCTTTCTGTATAGGCTGTGGCTATTGCTTTTCACTTCACTCAGTAATTTCTCATGCTTTGACAGCTGCCCCAGCCCTCCCGTGCCGCTGGACTGCCCATGGCGAGGAGGAGAGGACGCATCTGCTGGCAGTGAGGCAGCGGGTCCCCAGAAAAGCCCATGCTTGGATGACTGAGAATTATAAGATCCCCCTCTTGCTATTGTTGCAGATAAACCCCAGGATTTAACTTCACCCTTCTTTCCTGACCACACAGCTACGTACTGGTGTGCTGGCCCACTCCAGCCCGCAGCCTGCTCACCTTGGTCCTGAAGCACACATCCATAGGTACAGATGGCAGCAATCTGAGGAAAACACCCAGCCGACACTGACTGCTCAGCAACTCCATGCTCCCTGTAACAAAAGCAATGGCTGATTAAAATTCCTCCTTTTGTTGTGATTCGCTTTCTCAGCAAGTCAGGTTCAGTTACTGTGGTGGACAGTTCTGCTGGTAAGAGGTCAAAGTCAACAGGTTAGATCATGCAAGTCCACAAATCTGTGCTAGGCTACTGGCGACCCTCTGGAGTTGTGTAAGTTGAAGGGAAGGATGAATGTGGAGCAATTTGCATCGCAGTGCACGTGCAGGTGAGAGTGCAGTATGACAGGAGATGTCATTACTGAGATTAGAATTTACACTTACAGCCTTAGTCGGATTTGTGTTTGAGAAACTGTGGTGCCCTGGAAAAAGATTACTAATCATCTGATAATTTTCTATTGTTTGTATACAGTAAATATCTCTTTAGTTTTCTATTTCCAGTTAAGATTAATTTTCTGATCAAAGAAAGTTTGATCAGAAGCGCACTGACAGCACAAGAGCAGCAATATTACATGGCTGGAGGATATGTGTTGTGTCCTTGACTCTGCAGGAAAGCCAGCCAGGAGGGGAAGATGATGGCTCCTGGTAGAAGCTCTGCAATAAATAATAACTCTCTGGGTTTGGAAAAGATTTTTATATATTTCCTTCCTGCTGTCAATCAGAGGAGTCCTTTCTTCATTTTTGAAGTAGAGTCAGTCTTTGTTTTACCGTTGGGATGCTTTGGTTGGAATCCTGTGCTAATTTCCATTGTTTCTATTTTGATTTCTTAGAGCAGTCCAACGGAGATGAGTGCTACTGCGCCCTTTGTCCTGCTGCTCTCGGCCATGGTAACAAGACGTGTCTCCATCCTTCCAGTCTCTGCCTCATCCCATGCAGCAGACGAGTCCCTTCTCTTCCCCTCCATCCCACTCAGTCCTGCTAGATCAGCTCTCCCCTTTGCACGTGGAGCCTCTCACCACGCACACTCCCAGTGAGCCCACCACCAGCAATATCATCTTCCTCACTCCTTCCCTGCAACCCTGCTAAATATCTGCCACTTCACAGTGCGTGCAGGCTGGGTGGTTTGTTGCTGATACCTGGCTCCGAACGGAGGCATCGCTCTCAGAGTATTTCCAGCACCATCTGCTGCCTTCCTTTATTTCAGTTTCTAGAAAGGGTTTAGCTGAGAGGCAGAGGAGGAATCTGGATACGGCTGACACAAATCCCAGAAAACGTTTGTCTGTTTGCCTTACACGCTAATTAGTGCCGACTTGGTCAAAAGTGCTCTGAACTTTTATTTATTTATTTTCCTCCTTTCTCGAGCATCTATCACCATGACAGCAACGCGCTCCAACCGCAGGAAATTAAAACACCCGACACAAGCAGCTAATCAAATGCAGAAGCAAACAGAAGAATTTTGCACAGAGCTCTTGGTGTCATTCCGATCCCGCTTTGACGGGCAGCAGAGTTTCTGCGGGGAAAAAGAAATGTTTTGTTTGCTTCAAATTCCCTTCTCCCTTGGAAGCGTAAACGTGAAATTACTCTCTCCTCCTCCATTGGGATGTCTTATTTATTTTCCTGCTGGTGGCTGTTAAAGGAGACGCGGTTCAATTATGCCCTGGGTTGAATTAATGGCTCACACAGCTCAGTGTGCATGTTCTGGTGTTGACTTACCCACGTGAAGGGGCTGGTGGGGCTTTCGTGGGGCAAGGGAAATCCCTGCAGGAGAAGAGCTCCCTGCAGCCCTCTTGAATCTTTGACATATGTTTGGTTGTAGGATCCAGAGTAGACCTCACATCTGGGCTGGGTGAAGCTTTTTATTTTCTGGCATGCTGAGTATGTCCATCTCAGTCTGGACCCTGTTAGAAACATCAGTTAGAAGTCTGCTAACTTCTCTTGAATGCCGTCACTCACTTACCATCTTATACTGGGGTCTTCAGATGCCTTATTTAGAGGAGTAATAGAGTTTTACCACAAAATAAATTTTGGTTGATTCCCTTTGCACCTACATTTGTTTTTGTTTGTATTCTTCACTGTTGACAGTTCAAGAACATAAGTATCCACCCTCCCCCCCCCCCCCCAAGGAGCATCCTGAAGTACTTCTTTCCTCTTTGTCTTTCCTTAGCATTGAAAACTGGACTGCATTATTTTTTACAAGCACTGATAAAATATTAGCCATGTGAGTAATGGATCACGCACAGCTCAAGGTCTTCCCTGCGCCCCGAGAACCTCTGTGTGTGGGTGGACTTTCTCTGCTTTGCTCCTGCAGGCTAGGACTGGCTTCCATACAGCCTCATCTCATACAACTCACCTCATCCATACAGCTTCATTTCATACAACTCATCTCACAAATCCATGTAGCACCCTTAACACTTCTCAGAATGATGACATTGCTTCTTCCTCAGGTTGAAAACTTTGGTGTGCTCTTGAGCAGCTGTTGTGTCCTACTTTCCCAAGGACTAAAACAAGCCAAGATGCAAAGCAGTACTGCACTCAGTGTCTGCCCCTCCACCCAGATACATACAGGAGAAAGCAATTCAGCAGTGGTCATTTTTCATTAGTAATGTATGAATGAATTTGTCTCTTTTTTAGTTCTCCCTCCAGCTTTTTGAGTTATGTAGCTGATATTACCAAAAAGCACTCACTTTACTGTGGGGCCCTTGTAAACAAGCAGTGTATTTCTTGCCATAAGGGCACAGCAAGGTTAAATACTGAATACCACTGGCTGAGATTTTGCAGACATTTTGGGTATGCAGAGCCATGAAAGCGCCTGAGGCTGTCATCAGATCCACCTGGAATCCATAATCAGGATAAGTCAGATGATTGTCTTTGCTTTTCGTAATTTGAAGAGTGACTCCCAACTATTTCATCCTATAATGTCCTGGTGAAACTTCCGTTTTGTGGATGCAGCTAGGCAGTCTCTGCTTGCTTTGATTTTATTTCATGGTATTTTTCTCTTGTCTTCCCTTTATGTTTATAGTTGCCAGCATAGTGGCTGCTATTTTTAAGTTTTTTTTTCGTTTTTTTTTTTTTCCTTGCGTGCTTGCTTTAAAATGATTTGTTAGTATAGAGGATGATGTATTTTAAATGGCTAAAGTAGAGCACACTGGGTGTAAATACAATATAAATTGATTTGAGACTGCAGCAACCACAGTACCTTCAGCTACCTTCACAGTACCAAACCAGAACAGGTCATAGTTTCTAAAGTAGTGAGTGTGAGCACCTGAGAAATACTCACTATTAGTCAAGTTTAGACTACAGCCTGTAGAAGTCATTCTCTGGCCTGTAGCCATTTACAGTTTTCTGCACTTGGAAAAAAATGCCACTCAATTGAGGGGAATAACTTTGTGAACCCTGGAGAGGATATTGCAATGGGAACCTGTATAAGCATAATCACACAGCACTTGTTAAAACAGGAGGAACCCCTGAAAGGCTTCAGCTGCGCAAGGGGTGGGTGGAACTCACAAGTGCTGTTAAGGGCGATGGGCTCTAAATTTCTGTTCTCCAGTCCACAGGGGCAATTCTTCTTAACCTGATCCCAAAGTCTGCTGCAAACTGTTGTATTTCAGAGCCCTTGGGAGAGTATTTCACGAGATGGAGATTAGAAAGCAAGAACAGAAAACTGGAAAGTGATTCGTGGTGTCTCTTTAACAGCTTAGGATTGATTCATTTTAGTATTTGTGTCTGGATCTTATTCACTGCTGCCTCATAGATCAGTGGCATGACGGAGTCCCAGCTCGTGTTGATGCAGCATATGGGAATGGGATCCATTATCTTTAGTTCCCAGGACTATAAAATGTCCAATAAACTCAGCAGCAAGAACGCCGGATTTGTGCAGCTCCACCAGCTGCTGTAGCTTTGCTGCCTATTAAGCTGCGTTTTTAGTTTCGTAATTGATGGGGAATACTGATAGCTGAGCAAATGATGTTGCTTGCAGATTTGAGGCACTTTCCCTGCTTATAAAGGTAACTCCTGCTACGGTGCCTCCTCTTGCCGGGGGAGGAGGGCTTCATGCTGCAGTGAGAAATCAAGTTAAATTAGCATGGGCACAGCCAGTCTGTAGTGATGTCATCAGCTCAGGCTGGTTGCAGGAATCTGAGCAGCAAGGCTAAGCGCCTCTGTCTGAAATGCTCATCCTTGCCACAGATCCCAGGCAGGACATCCCTGTGCACATTTGTTGCTCCAGCATCACTCTCAGTCTCCTCCCTGGATGTTTATGTTACAGTTTGACTTTCCCCTGTTTTTCCCACTCCTGCTGTACCTTTGGAATAAATTCCATAATGGCTCTAAAAATGGTGCAGAACCTGAGCTTGCCTACAGAAGTTGCTGTGGTGGAGTGGCGAGCAGCTCTCAACTCCATTTCACTTGTTTGCTGCACATTGCCACCACAGGCAGTTCCACACCAGTATCAGCTTTTATTGCTTTCTTTACTTTGGGAAACAGAGCTCAAGAACAGCTATAGCAAGTTAGGCAACATCTCCAGCCTCTAGCATCATTAGAGTAGGTAAGCATTCTAATGGAAGTCAGTGCAAGCCAGCTCTTATTTAATCCACTGAATGTTGATTCTACAAACAATCTCCAGGTATTATTTCAGTGCTTATGTAGTTGACTTCCTACTGAACCATGGGCATCCACTCTCAAGAAGAGAAACCCGCATCCCACAGGCAG
The DNA here is from genome assembly GCA_035772895.1 of Perdix hodgsoniae. Classification (NCBI taxonomy): domain Eukaryota; kingdom Metazoa; phylum Chordata; class Aves; order Galliformes; family Phasianidae; genus Perdix; species Perdix hodgsoniae. Next base: position 46,280,261 of record JAPSGF010000002.1, read on the forward strand.
GATCATTTTCTGTTTCTGGACATCATGGAACTGAACATGGAAACCAAACTTCTAGTATCGATGTTGGTATGAATGCAAAAGAACACTTTCCCTGGAGCCTCTCCCAAGCTAAGGTCTGTGCAGGTGGTGATTAAAGTAGCTGTCACCGTGCTTGTAGCTCAGCTGCTCTTGGCTGGACGCCTGCTGTTACTGCCTGCTGCCCATGAGTGCCTTCCTCGGGCATCTGCACCTCTCAGTGCCTGCCATCAACAGCTGCAGCTCTGGCAAAGTCTGATAAACACCAGTGCGTTTCTGCCAGCTTTTCTCCAAGGAGCAGAAAGGAAGACGTTCATGTCTAGTAGAAGTTTACTTTCAAGAGTATGGATCAGAGGTTTTGTGCAAACTACTCTCTTAAATTATTGAAAATCTGCTGTAATTACTGAGTATTTCAAAATATTCTGGGGAAGAACTTCTGGGCCCATCTGTTTTTCCCTTCCCTTCACTGCCACATGTCTTCTCAGCTATTAGGAATGCTAAAGGATGGCTTTCATGAAAACGAGGGCTATGGCAATGACGTGTTTGACAAAATGTGACTTTTGTGGTCCAGAGGCGGAGGATTCATTAACTCCATCTATAGGTTTTTTGCAGCTTTTCCCCCATCTTCTTAAAAATGTATTCCTACCACCTTGGATTTGTCTGTCTCGAGCTCCCAGCTAATGGTTCTTGTTATCTACAACATTAAAGAGCTTCACAGTTCCCTCTGTTTCCTTTCTGTGAAGGTAATGGTACATTGTAATCAAGCCACCTCTCGGTCGTCTTTTTGATAAGCTAAACAGATTGTGCTCTTTATGTTTCTCACTCTAAAGCACTTTCTTCAGCTCTTAAATCATTTTCGTGGCACTTGCTGCGGCTTTTTTCTGTGCAGTCACCGATTTTGTTACACCCTTATTAAAAAAGATGAACCTGGAGCTGAGCGCATTGTCAGGAACTGGCCTCATCTAGACTGCACGCAGCCTAAAAAGCCTGTGCTTGAATCTACCTGCATTCCCCTCCCTGTATACAGGGATTATTTCACCTCTTTAGCATGGCTTCCCCCTGGCAACCTAAGTTCAGATGCTTGTCCCTGTGCAGTTACTGCAGGGCTGTCCTGCTGCCCTCAGCCTTTACACCCGTTGGTATTCAGGTGTGATTTTCTGGGGCGAGCTTATTTTCCCCATCCATGACTATTCCATCAGGCAATGAAATGGGAGAAAAAAAAGCCCTTGACTCCATCGACGTCGTTGGTACTCCCAGCTCTGTCCCTGCGACAGCCCCTTTTTGACCTGCTCCATCAGCACATTAGTGAAGTTATTTCAAGGTAGTCCCAGATGGAAAATGCCTTCACTGTCCCAGTCAGTCCCAGAAATATCTCTGTTTGAGTCCCACTCAGAAATACCTCATGAAATCGGTTCTTCATCTATCTAATGCAATATTTACTGATGTTGCAGAGTGCTCATTTCTTAATCACCGTGCTGCAGGGCACCAAGTGCTGCACCTGGCAGTGGGAGGAGGTGAGCCATCGCACCAGATCCATCCTCAGACAGAGAAGTATTTTTTGAGACAGGGCTTCTATTCACAATAATGCTGACTGACATTAATTATCACTCAGAAACCCCTGTCAGCACTTCCATTTGGCATAGGAATGGTGCCAGGAGGCAGCTCCAGCAGTAGGAATTAACGCCCAGGTCCCCAGTGGCTGCTGCGGTGTTGTCTGCGACCGTACATTGGTGGCAGCAGTGCACAGTGTTGCCCTCCCCTTCCCAACCCCATGTCCTTCCAATCAGGTTTGCAGGCTGAAACCCTTGCTTCATGAGCACGCAGGGTGATTTATAATGGGCTTCAAGTGGGAGATGCTGGGATGGCAGTTGCGGCGCTCCCTGCAGCTGGCCAAGCCCCCTCCCCACGCAGCGATCTGTGTGGCCGCACAGGAAGCACTTGCCCATTAAAATGCTGTCAGAGATCGTCTTTCCGACTTAAATCAAGGCTGTCACTTTGGTAGGCGAGGGTTTTCAAGGTGTCCGTCTCTTCATTCGTCGGTTGTTTTTGTTTTTTTTTCATCCTGTCCTTTCTGTGTTGTTATTGCTTCCATTCCTTAAAGCACCGCAAATTGCAAGCCTGTGGCTTGCCGTGAAGGCATGCTGGTAAATGATTTATAGAGGGTCCTACAAATCATGTTGCACTGAGCACAACCCCTTCCCCCACAGCAACAGCCATCATTTCAGTGCCGCTCAGCCTTCAAGGGAGCTAAGCTGTCCTTTCCCTGCTGAGATTTAGGAAGCCAAGCAGCACAATGCAGCTAAAAGTGAGAGTAAACACGCCACAGTAACAGCCTGGCATTTCACTTTCAGCAGGGCTTAAGGTGGCCTTGCTTATCAGTGTGATTGCATTATGACACCCACCGGTGTCCGTATACAGTTTTGATGCTTTTACAGGCACGAAATAAAAGCCCAATATGTGAATAGGACTTCAAAGACTAAAAGATGAGTATAAATTTCTGATAGTGAAATGACCTGCTGTATTAATTGTGCCCTCAGCCCTCCCCATCCAGGCAGACCTCAGCAGACCCACGAGAACTCCTTGGCTCACCTCAGGGCTTTCTGACCAGTGAACGCTGAAAGCTGTCAAACGTGTCTCCATAGGGTGTGCGGGTGTACCCACGTGTACTGAATGCTGGAGATCAGAGGCTGGGAAAGATGCTTCATCCTGCCCCAGGTCTCAAAATGCAGAGAAAGAATACTCTTACTTGGTGGGTGAGCAGAGGTTGTCCGTGGTCTGAGGATCTCATTTGGTCTCCGCTGTTTCTGGCACAAAGTGAATGTGGAGAGCTCGCCAAATTGCCCGTGCTGCCATTCCACTCCCCTTGCTCCCTGTGCTGACCGTACACTCACAGAGCAATCTGGGTTGGGAGGGACCTTGGGATCACACCAGTCAACTCCAGCACCTCTTGGCCCTTGTCTCTTGACCCACACAGCAGCAGGGAAGAGGCTGGTTCAGCCCTGCTGGCCCATCCTGCAGAAAGCTGCTCCAGGTTCAGAAAGCAGAGCCTACATTTTGCCAGCTCTCTTGAACGTGGGAACTCCAAAGAGTTCATGCAATACAGTAACATGAAGAAAACAGTTCTGGTGCTTGGAAAGAGACAATTCACCATGCAGCAAAACAAGTGGATCACAATTTAGACAAAATATTTTCCCCTGCAAGTGCCCAAGAAGTAGAAATGAAAAAATTGTTGTTTTTTGTCCTTTTTTTAACTAATTAGAAGTTCCTCTGTGTCTGGGAGTGGAGTGTTCATCAGGAAGTTACGGCCTCTTCAAAATAATCAAAATGTTCCAGGAGCTATAGACCAAAGCCTCAGCAAGATGCACCACCTCCTTGTTGGAAAAGTGAATTCCAGCCACTGCGATACTCCATCTGATGAGAACACTTAGCTGTGATGGGGTGAAACAAAGTGCTTTATTATACTAAAGTGAGCCATGCTGGGAGTGTTGGGAATACAGTTAATGCAAGTACAGGGAAATTATACAGCATCCGCTTTGACTTTCTGATTTCCTCTAATGGACACATGGCCCCCAGCCCAAGTGCTCAGGGAGCTTTGTGCCATGCTGTTTCTCCAGTTATTAGCTGGGCTTTTCCTCCAGAGGCCCTGGCAGCAGCAGACTCATTCACAAACCTGGTGTTTGCAGCTGAGAATTGAAAGCACTGGCATCTCAGGGCCGGCATCCCTCCTTGCAATCTGTTTTTCCTCTAATGATGCATTAAGCATTTTCACTCGTTAACTGATGTCACCTGTACTCTGCAGGAAAGGCAGCAAATCCAGCACTTCCCCATGAGGTTTTGGCTGTGGGTTCTTTTAGTTCAGCGCTCACCCTCTGACCGCAGCTATTTTATCTCTTTCAGATCCATCTCAGTTCCCCAATTTGATACTTCACTGGTGGATGCAGCAGCACACTGAGCTGCCCGAGAACGGCATTACTGGTACAAAAGGCTACTGAACATATAATATATGCATATATAAACATTTACAAAGGGGCTTGTAAAAAAAAAGCCTCTTGACAAGCTACCACCTCCACTGCCCCATCTGCCCTCCTGTCCCTGCCAGTCTATGTCAACAACCTGCTGACCTCCCCACCAGCACGGTATGCTCTCCTCCACCATGTCAGTCTCTCTTCCCATCGTTTTCCCCCTCTTGGGCCATTTTCCCCCGCTACTCCTGAACGGGGCATGACGTGCAGAGCTATTGTTAACGGTCTGGCTTCAGATTTGTCTTGGTCTTCTTGTCCAGGCAACAGGGAAATGCGTACATAAGCAGTCTCCTAGGAAAACCAACCGTGAAAAATGCAGCTTAAGAAGCAATAAAAGAGTTCCCTGCCATCCCGCAGGAACCAACAGGAGAATTTACATCTCCTACCGAAAGCTTCCCAGGGGCATCTCTATCGTGGTCCTCAGTGGGGCCACGCGACCGTCCCATGTACTGACAACCTCCACATCCCTCCTCCAGAGCCTTCTCCACCTCCTCTCCACCCCACGGTAATTTCCCGCTCATTGCCTTCTGTCACAGTCCTCGCTCACCTTACAGGATCCTGTTGACATCCCAGGGCACCCAGTTCTGGGATTGTCACCCCAAAACCTCCTGTGCGCAAGCAGTCTCTGCACTGGCACACATTCACTGGAGTCTCTATGGGACTTCTGGTCTTATTTCATCCAGACACTGATGTCTCTTCCAAGTCTGTTGCACTAATTTCAAGGGCAAGCTAACATTTAGGCCTGCTGCTGTTGGCACTGGAAGCCTCAAATGTCCCCGTTGAATACTCCCTGGGGTGCATGGACAAAGTATGCCAGGAGGGTATCCACCCCTGAGAGTCTGCAGAGAAAGCCCCATTAGCACTACCATCAGCACAGGGTCTTGCAGGAGGGTTTAGTGTCCCCACGAGCCATATTAGGGTAAGGTTCTTCACCAGAGGGTGGTGGGCATGGAACAGACTCCCCAGGGCAGGAGGCATGGCCTCGAGCTGCTGGAGTTCAAGGAACAGACATAGGGCTTGAGGTATTGGGTGGTTCTGTGTTGGGCTGGAAGCTGATGTAGGTCCTTTAGGGTCCTTTCCAATTCAGGATATTCTTCAATTCTATGATTCTATGAACCTCTTTGGGCTGTTTCGGCACTTTTTGGGTTGCATGGGAGAAGGGAGGTAGGGCCTTCGCAGGCTTTTACAGAAAGAGCTTTCTTATGGGGGCTACACATCAGGCACTGCTTGAGCCGTCCCCCCATACTCAGAAAAGCCTGGGTGAGAGTGAAAAGCTGCATGTGGCCCTAAGTGCCCCTTGTTCCCCACTGTGGGGACAAAGGCATGGCACAGCCTTGACAGGTTTGTATACAGGCATACTTCCCTGAAAGCCATTTCTCTAAAGTCTTTGAAGTTTTGTTTTTTTTGTTTTTTGTTTTTTTAATCTCAAGCTCCTTTTCCTGCTTTACATCATGCTTTCCATTTTAGAGATGTCAGATGATCTGTGATAAAGTGACAGGATGTGCAGGAGCAGTGAGGAGACGAGGTCCATTTTAATGAGACTAACTCTACTGGGTAGTGCAGACCGTGCCTCAACAAGCCCTTGGATCTTGTTTCCTTTTGCAAAGCATCTTAATGGCATAAAAGGATTTTTGCACAAATAAGGAAAGGCAATTCCCCAAACAGATTTCTTTCAGTGGCCATTGAAATGGAAAGCTGCCACCGAGAATGGCATGATCCTCTCTAAGAGGTAAGCACAATCAGAAATCAGTATTGCTTGGCTCCCCAAAATGGACTGAAATACTTTGGAAATAGCAGCACATTTGCTGGAGGCTCACCATTCACCCAGCAGATCCTACCCGCTGGCACTGAGGTGTAATGACACTTGATATGGTCTGACCCAGCACTGCTTACCTACGACCCATTCCTGCAGGCAGCTTGGATGCAAAGCAGGAAGAGTGGGGACTTACAGCAAGGTGCAAGGGAAACATGAGAAGGCCTCATGCTGTTCTCCAGCCTTTTGTTATTTTGTCAGCTGATCTTCCAAGCTGTTATTAGAATTTCAGGCAGGTTGGGGTCATGCTTCACACAGGCTACCAGCATCAGGTAAATGCAAAAGGACAACCAGTCCTGGTCAAAGATGCAAGGAAGGGTTTCTACCAGTGGTATATTTTTAACCTAGACACTGCTAGTTTAATATGTTCTGGAACATCTACAGATAATCACTTTTTTGGGATCTATTTTTTAAATATTGCTTTCCAAAGAGGTACTTTTTTTATCTAGTATTCCTTCCTAAGCTACTATTGGATCCCAGCACACGAATTCTAAGATTTTCTGGGCAATGTTGTGAAAAAGTGAGTAGATGAACAGAAGATGTAAAATACTCACGACTACCTAAGAGTCAGGCCATCCAGTCTGCCTGTTCTCTACTGAAATGCACATTTAGGAATGGTTTGTTCGGGTCTGCAGGAAATCTTATTATTTTTTATTATTAAATATATATATACTGATCTTAACTTGCATTTCTGACTACAAATGACTCCTGTATTTTTTTCAGGTAGGTCCAGAATATCACTCCAACTATGATCTATTCTGGAGCTTTCTCTTTGTACATAAAAGTCAGATCTATATAAATAGATGCAGGAAATCCCATATAGCTAGTGATGAGAGGATGTTAACCAATTTTTAAAGGCCTGATTAGAACAACTACAGAGAAGAGGTCAATACTAACTGTTATTCCAAGTGTTAATCTTGACTCCAATAATACTAGATACTAAAACGGGTTTCCAGATAAGAATTGCAAATCTCGCATTTGAGAAGAAAGGAAGTGTGATCCTAGAAAACAGATGCAGAGCCCTCCAGATCTCTGCAAGCATCCAATCTTTACGCGTTTGATCGATAGCTTTAGCAGTGGGACAGATGTGTGATGTATTCACTTTCAGATCTTTCTAGGGAAGGGAACAAAACAACATTAAAATCTCCCGCCGCTCGTCAGTGAGTAGATGGCATTCTCCACGGGAGGAGCAGGAAGCCTGCCTTGTGGACAGCCGTACTACAGGTACCTTTTTAGATTATGGGAAAGGCAGGAAGGTGACAAAGCTCTGCTTTCCATTCACTGGGACGACTGGAAAGGCAAATAAACAGGGCAGGTGGGCATGCACCCCGAAACTGAGGAGTTCTGGGGGAACATCAATATCAAGATGATACCTGAGGTGATGAAGCTGTGATGGGCAGACCTGGCCCTCTCTCTTCTGACAGCTAGCAGACAGCTTTTTCTGTTCTCTATTGCCCCTTTAGGGATCCCAACCATCACTAACAGCAGCTTGGGGGCAAAAAAGCCCAGGGCCTTTGGGTACCACAGATCTCATCAATGGATCTTCAAACAGCAGGGAAATGCCAGAGGCCGTATGGCTTACAGTCAGTGGCAATTACTGTCCAGTGCCATGAAAATTGCTTGAAGAAGGAGTTAGCAGCATCACAGCAACTGCCTGCTTATGGGTTCTTTGTTTCCCTCTCAGCCAACCAAAGCAGCCCTCAGGCTTCCATACAACATGAAATGGAGGAAATTTCGGTGAAGCATCAAAAAAAGCCTGCCCGCATAGTGCACCTGGCACATCTTCGAAGCCCTAAAAGGAAGTCTCTGTGTTCTGGTATCACTTGAGCCTCCGCAAAGGAGATGAAAAGGAGGAATAAAACATCTGAACAGCCCTATCTGGCCTGAGCTGCACACATTCATTACAGCAAAGATGGATTTCTTCTGGATCCTCCTGTGTATCCTCCTCCTTCAGGATGGCAGCAAGCATCTCAACACTCCCAATTACAGGATATTCATGTTAAACAGAGAAGAGGGACAGCCAGTCGGTGACAAACATTTAGGATATAGCATCAGAGGATCTGCACAACTTGCAGAAGAACCAACTGGAGTGACCATCACAGCCCCACTCCCCACAAGTCTTTGGTGTACATTGGCTGCTAGCAGGCAGCCTCACCAGCACTTAAATCCCCCCAGCTGCTGCAAAATGGGACCAGAGGACCCAGCTAAGCTGCATCTCAGCTCTGAGCCCTGTAGCACGGGGCTGCCCCAGGAGCACTGCTCATGCTGATCTTTGGAGGCTGCCTGAAAGCATGTAATGCTCATGGCTTAGAGACGGTACAGTCCTTTCCAACTTCCTGGAGTTTTTTCCTTTGTTTTCTCCCTTACTCAAATGGAAATGAAAATGCAGGCTAAGAAAAATGGCATTAATAATACAAACTGGGGGCCCTTGGGAGAAAATTTCAGTTTTGGAAAGTCTCTACACTGCATGGATGTGTCTTGCTATCAGAAGTTTACCTGGATTTTCTTGACTCTTCATGCATGCATGTATTTCCCTGCTGCCACACATGGTCCTTTCTCCTTATTTAATTAGGGTATAATCATAAGCATATTCCTAAATTAGAAGAAATATATAAAGATTCATCCATTCAGCAGGCATTTTTCTGGGAAAATAGATGTTCTCCTTCAGGTATTGGCTTTCTTCAGTTTTGTTTCTCTATTTTTAATTTAAAGGAACTTCTCTTATGTTTTATTCACTTGTTTTCATTAGGTAAAAGAATGCCTTGGCATGAAAACCTGTCCTGAATGCAGTGCCTGCTTGACAGATATATACAAAGACTTGAAACCTGAGAGGAGAAGCGGATGGTTGCAAGCAAAAAAAAAATAGAAAATCGAAACAAAAGAATGGAATTAAAGCCAGCACCGGGGCACGTATAATACCATGCGGCTGTCATTGCCCGCACTGATTCCTAGGAGCGATGCAGAGCATTGTGCTCAGCGGGATAAGACTGACAGACCTCGAATATGAACCCCCACTGCCTTCTAAAGAGGTAGGGCCGTCCTTCTTATCTCCGGATTGATCCTGACCAGTTTACTGCAAGAAGCTGCTGCTTGAATTTCAGATGTTGAGTGCTGGTATCTGCAATTGGCCATGCACGGTAAATCACATGCTAATGTTGCTCTGTCTTGACTGGATGAGAATAAACATCATAATCAGGAAAAGGCCTTGGAGAAGCCACAGCGGCTTTAAATCTCTCAGGGAGCAGCGGCAGTTTTGGGAAAGGCGGCTGATAAAGCGGATTAGGGAATTTTAGAAAATTTAAAACCCGTTCCTTTCTGGGCCACACAGGCTCTGCCCAGGGTGTCATCGCTGGGAAAATTAGGCTGCTGGGAAATTTATTGCCAGGGCACTTCATTTCCATTTCAATTTCTCCTGTTCCAGTTCCACATCCATGCCCAGTCCAGGGCTGTGATCAGATCCTGCTCTCCTGCCTTAACCAGCACCAGCCCCAGGCACTGCCCACGCTCACTTCAGGGTGCTTAAGGCAACTGTGGGCTGGTCTTCCAGACACTGGAGGAAAGGAGGGGTAGCCAGCAGGCCTTACAGGGGTTGTTTATTGCTCTTTTTGTCACATTCTCATTCTTACAGGATTTCCCACAGCCAATAAGTTTTGCTCAGGAGCTCATCCCAAAAGAGGTAGGCACAAGGCAAGGACCCTGCATCCTGTGGCAGGCACCAGTGGGGCACTGCTGGGCTCTGCAGCTCCATTTGCCTCCCAGCCCAGGTGATATTAAGCTGCTCCCAGTGGGGCTGGAAAGTCTGAAGATGTCTGAGGAATGGAAGAATGGCAAACAATGAGATTGCTGGTGATAAAGCAATCCTGGAAAATGTTTGGATGAATTTTTTTCAGGAGATTCACTTCCCTGTCACCCTTGTCTCTCTGTGCTCCGCTGATGTCACCCTTTATAACAAAGATGTCACCAGCAGGAAGATGTGCAGGAAGGAGGATTGCTAGGTGGATATTCCTAAACATCCAGAGCACTGCAAGGCACAGGGCCGGAACAATGCTGCATTACTTCTGGGCCTGAGCAGAGTTAGTCAAAATAACTTGAATAATGGAATGCGTTTCTTTGTGGAGAGTCTCAGACCTAGCACAGATGTCATGAATAGATGAAATTATGTCTAAATTTGAGAAGAAAAAAAAAACAAACTTCATCCGAGGTGTGTCTTGCAACTGCAAATGAGGCATAACTTGAATAATCTATCAACTATGATGAGCTGCTATTAGCATTTGAGTTACACTTCCCTTGAAAAGTCAGGAGGGGCTGTGGCCCCAGATTAGGGGTCCCTCCTGACATGTAAATAGGTAGCACATATGGAAATGGAGTTGTCCCGAGTGTCACCACCTCGAGGTGAATGATAGCTAGAGGTGGAAGGGTGGAGAATAAATGTTACTGCAAGAAAAGCTGCTGAATTTCCTTTTGAGAGACTGATAATCCCGCAGGCTTCTACAGAAGCAGCTTTTGATTATCATTGCTGATGATATTAGAAGACATCTCTGGAGTCTGTCCTTTAAAAAATGTTTCCCTGGTGCTACTTGAAAACATATGGGTTGGGAACTGAAGTGAAAAACTGATGTTTTGCTAACTCTCTTGGCACAACGGAGGCTTAAAAATGATGTGCCTGATACCAGAGATGCATTTTTAACAGTAAATGAAAGCAGACTGGATAAAAATTCAAAATACTAGACTGGTAAATGCGGATGAGAAAAGAAGTTGGGAGAAAAAAGAGGGACTGGTTAAAGGACCGGATGAGAAAAGGTGGATCAGTTCAGCTGGGCTGAACAGGAGTAGAGCTATTTGAGTTGCTTTGACTCTCTGAAAGTGCAGACACACACCAGCTACTTAGAGAGGGAGCTGAGTAAGCCAGGTCTGACAGTGCATGTTCAAATGTACCACTTTCCCAAGGGCTTCATCAGGTAACAAGACGGACAAGCTCAGGCTGCTGCTTGTATGCTAACAGCATGGATGGGGAAGGGACAGAAAGACTGGCCAGGCTTCTTCAGTCTAGAATCTAATCCATGCCAGACAGTGATCTGTAGATGGCTGCGGTATCTAACACAGGCACAGCACCTGGAGAGAAGTTCATGCCCCATTTCCAATGGCTCTTACCCATAAAACTAAACTTATTTCCAGACAACATACGCTAATCCTCAGAAGATGTCATATACTGGAATAAGTGTGTCTTGTACTGGAGCTGAATGAGGTTAGTTCTGCTGATTCAGTAGAATCGTAGAATCATTACGGTTGGAAGAGACCTCCAAGATCATCCAGTCCAACCATCCGCCTGCCACCACTATTCCCCCATTAAACCATGTCCCTAAATACCACATGTACATATTTCCTGAACACCTTCAGGGACTGTAACTTCGCTGCCTCCCCAGGCAACCTGTTCTAGCACTTGACCACTCTTTTGGAGAAGAAATTTTTCCTAACCTGAAAAGGTTGTATCGGTTATGAAGACCAACCAACCAAACACAAAAAAACATTATGCTGATACCACTTTAATGTCTTCACTGTGAAAAATGCTGGCCCTCAACAAGGGAAAAGCTAGATAGACTTCATCCCATCAGCTCCACCAACTGTAAAAAAAAGAATCTGTTGAAGTTGCTGCAGAAAAACTTTTGACAAAAAGATAACTTTGAAAAAATGCCGAATCTGCAGAATCATTGCATCTCTTGGCTGGTCATGCATTTTCTGAGCCTCTGCCAGTAATTACAGTTTCTGAAAACTTCTGAAAGCAAAAAAGCATTCCCTTCCATGGCTTTCTGTTCCACCACTTGGCCTCTTTTGGGTCCATTAGTCAGTACATGCATACCCCCACAGGCAGGTGACCAGCAGATTGGTGCTACAAAACTGCTTTGCCTTCCAGAGTGTCAGGTGATGAAATTTAGGATGTTTGGGTGTAGTCATAAGACAAAATAGCCAACTGCTGATGAGGTAGGTATCCTGTGCCAGCATGGGCAAACTCATCACCTACTTAATTTCTGTAACCAGGTCGGATATTTCCCAGGAAATGTTTAATGATCTAAAGATGCCAAAACATGCGCTTTTAGTATATGGTGGTTACAGTGTCTGATGAAACTATAAATTTTTGTAGCATCCTGAAGAAATGGTAGATCCTAAAGACAGCTTTTGCTCTTAGCCCCAACCAATTAGCACTATCTATTCCTGAGTTTTCCCAGGCCCCGTTTTAACAATCTCTAACTAGGAGCGTAACCTCTGTTTCAAAAACTGACGTGGGTAAAATGCACGTAACATTGCTCACAATTCTTACAACAGACAGAACAGCTTTTGCATTTGGCTACACAGAGAAGTTCTATTTCAGTGACTTTAGGTGCTAGGATTTCTCCAGTTGGGACTCAAGCCATGACTTCCCATCAAAAGAAGCCTTTATGCTTCTTCGTCCAAGAGACGGATCATGTTCTGAGAAAATTCAAACTATTTTATTCTAACCTATGTCTAAATTGAACAATAAAAATTGTTATCCTTTATGAGCACCAACCAATTAAGTGACCTGGTGATAGGGAATTAAGTCAATCTTGTTCCTTTGAAATGACAGCTGAAATAGCAGCGGTACAGTTCTTTGTCTCCTGTTTGAGGGCGGGAAAGGAGGAAGGATTGGAACAGGATGACCGACAGACAAAAATCTTGCCCTTGTTGCAACACCGAAATGCTTCCCATTAACTTCTGCATGCCGAGATCTCCCCATCATGTCAAGCTTTCTAGGAAGCCTTCACAAAATCAGGTGAGCAAAGCATCACGCTTCTGCTGTGATTTATAATATTCCACAAATTGTTCATCTAAAAAAGCTCTTTGAGTATATTGTACCTCCTTTCACTTTCTTTTTCTGTCATCCTTCAGGATAAACGACAGTGGAGTGTGAGGAGTGCTCCCCAGCTCATTAAAGGTGTGTGCCAGTGAACCTGTAATATAAGCACGGTCTGGCGGGGACAGATTAGGGGCATTTGGGTATAAAACGAGAAGCATATGAAGTGTCAGGGCTGTGGCAAATTCATCGGCATGGCGGACTGCAGCGCATCCAAGAAAGAGGGGAGATACAGCCTCTGAACAAAGTGCCAGCTTGGTTACTGAGAAAGTTTTGCCTTTCGTACTGCTACAGATAACTTTGTTATATATAGGAACTTAATTTAATTGACATACAATTGCTTTCATTCCAGGATAATACCATCCAAGGTTACACAACTCAAGACAAAAACCACACATTTACATGGAAATAAGTGAGTCTGTATGAGGCATTATATTGGTATAATTATCCTTGTTTAAAATCACGCCTCATCTATTATGTTTTTCCCAGAGCATCCGATCTTTAGGTGTTGGTTATGCAGCCCTAAGTGATAAGACCATCACGGATAAGCATCAATGTGCGTTTACATATTCTATAAAATCACAGATAGAAATCACCTCAATACACATGATTTCAATAAAGCATCTGAAAGCTAGTAAGACAGCAACAAACAGACAAAAAAATGCATCCATTTTGGTACCATTTGCCAGTCAGTGTAAATTATTTGCCAACAGAAATCTGACTTGAAAGGAGGAAAGATTGTTTTCCCTCCTTATCCCCCAACTGCCATCGCCATCACTGGACTCCCATTGAAAACAAAAAAGCTGCTTACAGCTATCCTTCCTTACCCAGCAGAGGTCATTTGGCACAAAGTATCTATTAATTGATATCATTAATTAACTTCCATGGATGGCAAAAGATAGAAACAAAAGCAAAAGAGCAAGACAGTCTCATGCAGATGAGGTTTCTATAGCAGCTGAACACTCCCCACTTTCTCGGCACTGCTATGCAAGTTCCCATTTGCGGCCTGTCGTTCTTCTTGATGATGGTGGCATTATTAATTGCCCACAGGAACGGATTTCAGAATGTCAAAAGAATTAGGGCGATAGTGTCAGAAAATAGGAATGTAAGCCATGCTGAGCGAATGGACAGTTTTTTGAATGTGTTTATATTTAAAATCTTTTTAAGGGATTGCATTGCAGGCTTCAAGTGCTCTAGCAAATCATTAGTGATAATAGGAAACCCAAGCAGAATTATAGCAGCTATTTCACCACAAACTTGGCCATCCAGCCCTGTAAAGAGAGTCCTTTCCACCTCTGAGTCATAAAAAATAAATATGTCACCTTCCCACCAATACAGTGGGAAAGAGCTTGATCAGAGATGAAAAATGGAAGTGACCCATATCGGTGCTATTTTTGGCTTGATATAGACTTAACAAAAAGAATAGACAAATTCATAAAAGAAAGTTTCTTTAGGGGCTGTTTTATCTCTCAAGAAGTTGGTGAGCTCCAAATTGTTGCAGGTTGGGAAAGTCCGTAGGGGGACCATCCTTACACGCTTGTTCTATTGCTCTGTCTGGGTACCCACTGTTGGCTGCTGTCAGCAGCTTCTGGACTCATGTTCCAGACAGTGACTTCAGAGGCAGATCATAATTACAGATCTATTTTTAGATGCTCTAATTTTGGCAGGAAGCCAAAAGTTGTAATAAAACAGCTTTGGTATTATCTGTCATGGAAAAGAGCCATGAATTCAGCATGGGGGTAGATAATGTAGATATATTAGAATGCATTATTATCTACAGGGTTGCCTATTGCCAGTTTCATTTTTATTGCATGGCAAAGGTCAGCACCTTTCGGTAGCTCAGAGATCCCAAAGGATGACAAATTACCAAGAATTCCTCTATTCAGCATATATATGAAGCCATCATAAAAGAATATCAGCATGGTGCTAGCAGTCTCTGATCTACATTATATGCTTCTTTTGGCAACGAAGATTTGTCTGCCATTGACGGTGGGCAGATAGTGAGGGATGAAATTTAATACAGACAAAATGAAAGTACGGTGGCACCTTACTTGTTCTTCAGCTGAAATGTAGCTCACGTTAACAAGATTCACAAGTCTCTGATTCCAACTGGAAACTGAGCTGCGTTTGGTTTTGGGAAACTGCAAGAACATTTTTATTTCAGAATGTCTTACTGTTATTCCTACAAAAACAGGTCCACTTGGACTTTTTTTTTTTTTCCCAATTAAAACCAGGAAGAAAATGGAATGAATGTGCAATAAGTATGGAAAAAATGAAATGTTTGGAGGACGGATAAATAAGCTGTGCTTCCACAGCTCACTTTTCCAGGCACAGTGCTCTCATGGCTGCCATACGTGACAGGCTTCGTTGGATCCTTCAGGACGACTCAGTCTCAGCTAGAAGAGATTGCACTGAGCAACGTAGTTGGTGATGCTTAGGTGAGTAAACTATTACGTTAATACCCCAATGCACTGGCTTATGATTGGTGTTCAGGTGCGTTTAAACCTTCTGGGATGTGCTTGAGAGGAACCTGCTTGTTCTAGATCTGAAAACTCTGGAGTCTGGCATAAAATGGGAAAACAGGAGAAGTTCCAGCCCATGAGACAGAGTTCACATGCTGGGAGCTTTCAGGGAAGGGTCCAAAACCTGTCATTTTGCCCCTAAGGTTTTATCCTGACTAGAGTACTGTTAGATCACCTCATTATTTCATCTCAAGCTATACCTCTTTGCAATCGTTAAGCCTTTTACTACTCATAAGGCTCTGGCCTCAGTGGTAACACGTTAAAGCCAGCTGCCCACATGGATCTCTCATTCTGTAAAAGAGTTTCTAAAGTTTGTCACTTTCTAACTGTGTTAAAGTCTCCTTGTTGTAGGATCAGAAAAGGTGGCTAGAAATGCTCAACGGACCTTTCCTTTTGCCTCTCCTGCTTCCCCTCTAATCCATTTTCCACATTGGTCTGACAGAGTCTGAGACGGTTGCACTTCAGGCCACATTGTGAGACCCATCTATTATTCTGCCTTTTGCCAAAGAGACTGATTTGAAGGGGTGTGAATTTTTGTGAGGCTTAGGAAGTGTTGAATTGACTTTTCTGTCACTTTTGCTACATTTCCCTTCCCGTGGGTTACAGCACTGATGGAAATGTCCTTATAGTCTGTGATAGGCGCAGTCTAGAAATAGCAAGATAAATAAATGGAAATGTTTTTAAAAATTAAGAATCATCCACAAGTTTTAAAAATAAAGACACTGTGCGTAATGGACCAAAAATAACCACAATGTTTTTATTTTTGGCAAAAGATACACAGCGGGAAGGAAAACTATGCAGTTTAATTTGTTCCTTGGTATTAGTTCTTACAGTATTTGCCAGTAACGGCAACATTATAATTTGTAGAATTAATTAATGATCTGGCATCTGATTTTGATTCATTAATGCTTAAGCCAGCTAAGTCTCAATTATCCTCTGGACTATTTATTCCTTAACAAGCTTTTAGCTAATGTGATTTTGAAAATATGAAAATAGGTCTTAGCTTGCCTTTAAGAAGTGGCAATATTTTAACGCTTCTCTGTAAAATAAAGAACCTTCCTATTTTTTTTTTCATGCTACTATAGTTACATTCAAAATTAGACTCTGGGATTTTCAATGTATGCACTAAATATATATTATATTTATATGTACCTGGAACCTGACTTCAATTTAGACTTGATTAAAAAATGTACTGAATTGGAAACTGTGTAATAAAGGATGCCTAAATCATACTGACCCAGAATAGCTCACTCCGTCAGACAGTTAGCAAATAAGTGCACAAGCAAGCAGATGATACGAGAATTCAAAATTAATTTTATTCTCAGAGGATGCATAGACTAGCAGATAGCATCTGATTCTATCTGCAGAGGTGTAAATCCAGAGTAACGCCTTGGCTGAGGTCTCGTTACCCTGGATTTGATTGCTTATCCTGCAAATGATCAGAATTGGGCTCTTCAGTGCCCAAGGCTAGGTTAAAGCAGCTGAAATAGCCAGTGTTACTTCACAACATTTTTGTGATGCAAAGCCTCTACCGATTTCCACGTATTAGTTATTTATAACAAATCCATTTACCAAAGTAATTTAAAGACTCCTGAAATTTTCTCCGAATGACTGGTGTTTTTGAAAGTTCAGTCAGCACATCCTTTAGGAAAATCTCCCCGATGGAGTTATCTCTTGTGCTGCAACTGTATTATGATACATTCAGAGACTACGACCATCGATTTGGGATTGTGAGGCACCAGTTTAAGAGCTCATTTGACCTCATTTGGGAAAGTCGCTTCTACCGCTGGGCTCTGACACGATGTTTGTGCTTGCCATCATTGTACACTGTCCCCACTCACGTCAAATCAGAAATGCATCATTACGGAGATGAGTAAACAACTGAATCATGGATGTTTTATCCAAATAAACCAGCTCAGTTCATTGTCTTAGTTGCTGAGATTTGTTCTGACGGTATCTTCCTAACCTTTCAGACATTAAAGAGATGATAGAAAATACAAAACTAAGCAGTTAGTGTTACAGAACTTGAAATAACTCATCTTCTCCTGAAACCATTCTTTTCCTAAGAAGACATCTGATGACCTCTGACCACCGGCATTTGTGTGTAGCACCACTGATGTCTATGTAGTTAGCCCTCACTTCACAATGCTGAGATACCAGCTCCAGCTTTTCCCACCCTTCTCACCAAGAAATCCAGGACAAACATCTGAATGTAACTTCCCTCCCCCTTTTAGATCACTAAATTCAGCTCCTATCAGCCAAAGATGGGAGGTCAGTCTGTGACTATACGAAGAGAGCTGAGAGCTGTCATGCCGACTCCTCTTTATGCCTGAGAGCTGTTAGCTCAGCCAGGTCCCAAATGGCTGCCCTGCATCTACAGAGTGGAGGCACTGCTCACATTCCCACCTATCTACAGTTTTAAAAATCAACTCCCTCTTACTAAGTTTAATGCTCTGGCCCACAGAATCCATTCTGTGCTGCTTCATGGACAGCTCTATAAACCTGCATACATGGTTGGTACAGAACTGGGAGGTCACAAAACCAGCTATCAGAGACATATCTGAGGCAACAAAGAAATGAATTTATGTCCGGCTGTTGAGGGAGAAGGAAAAGAGCCAGTTATTGGTGTTGTTAAAGCAAGAGTACTTTCAGACTAAGTGGTAGGTTGAGGTGGTTAAGCTTGGGTTCTAAGGCTAGGGCTGGAGTGCTGGAGGCACCATTCTTAATTCCTTTGAGAAAAGGTTTGGGCTGAGAAACAAGAGCAGCCCTGCTCACTTTTAATCGTCTGAATGTGGAGGAAGGAGAGAAGGTGGAGGCTTGGTAAGAAAAATATGCAAAGCTTAAAAAGTTCCAGCTGCCGTTCTCTAATGGAGGCTTGGTTGCTCATGAACAGTGGAATAGTTAGGCCACCTGGTGGTAAACGGCAAGCCAACAACCTCTGCAATTTCTGAGGCACAATAAATACCCTGAGGAGCAGAGAGCACAGGGAACCATCATAGGCTGCTGTGCAGCCACCGCTGGGAGATGGCCGCCAGCCGTGACCTCCCCCAGCTCAGGTGCAGTGCAGAACAGGGGGACCCTCCCTCTGTCACAGCCTTCCACCCAGCCAGCTCCTGCTATGCCAGGGAGGGAGGCAAAGCAGAAAGCAATCCAAGGACATCTGAACCTTGGTAAGCTTGGGGGGGGGGGGGGGGGG